>AWUE01014922.1:0-107687 GCA_001974825.2 Corchorus olitorius | reverse complement strand
TGAATTATGTTTCGATTTAATTAGAAATTAATTCAGAAAATAGGAAAAACGATATTATAAACATGAAAAGCCCTTAAATTTTTTTGGCGTTGAGTTATATATCTTTTATGAGTATTGTCCTCCAAAAATTGAGGAAAAATATTTCGGGACATTTTTTTTCAAAATTTTGGCCGAAATCGTGTACTATCCATCACAGTTTTTGGCTAAAAACATGTTCCTGGGCCCCGACACAGTTTTGCATGATTTTTGGCGCCAAGTGTCATTGAAATATCTATATTCATCTAACCAATTCTCAGCTACATTTGATTGAAAGATTTGTTTTTTTCGAGCATCTAAATAATGTTTCGATTTAATCAGGAATTAATCCGGAAAAAAATAGGAAAAATGATAACTGAAGCGTCTAAAGCCCTCAAATCTATTTGGACTTGAATTATATATTTCTTATGAGTGTTGTGCCCAAAAATTGAGGTAAAATTTTTCGAGACAGTTTTTGCAAAATTTTGGCCGAAATCGTGTACTAACCATCACAGTTTTTGGCTAAAAACGTGTTCATGGGACCCCGACAAAATTTTGCATGAGTTTTTTTGCGGCAAGTGTCATTGAAATATCTATATTCATCTAACCAATTCTCAGCTACATTTGATTGAAAGATTTCGTTTTTTTCGAGCATCTGAATAATGTTTCGATTTAATTAGAAATTAATCCGGAAAAAAATAGGAAAAATGATAACTGAAGCGTGTGAAGCCCTCAAATCTATTTGGACTTGAATTATATATTTCTTATGAGTGTTGTGCCCAAAAATTGAGGTAAAATTTTTCGGGACAGTTTTTGCAAAATTTTGGCCGAAATCGTTTACTAACCATCACAGTTTTTGGCTAAAAAGGTGTTCCTTGGACCCGACACAGTTTTGCATGATTTTTGGCGTCAAGTGTCATTGAAATATGTATTATTCATCTAACCAATTCTCAGCTAAATTGAATTCAAGGATTTGTTTTTTCAAGCATCTAAATAATGTTTCGATTTAATTAGAAATTAATCCCGAAAAAATAGGAAAAACGATAATTGAAGCGTGTAAAGCCCTTCAATCTATTTGGACTTGAATTATATATTTTTTATGAGTGTTGTGGCCAAAAATTGAGGAAAAATTTTTCGGAACAGTTTTTGCAAAATTTTGGCCGAAATCGTGTACTAACCATCACAGTTTTTGGCTAAAAACGTGTTCCTGGGCCCCGACACAGTTTTGCATGATTTTTGGCGCCAAGTGTCATTGAAATATCTATATTCATCTAACCAATTCTCAGCTAAATTGAATTTAAGGATTTCTTTTTTAAGCATCTAAATAATGTTTCTATTTAATTGGAAATTGATCCCCAAAAAATAGGAAAAACGATAATTGAAGCGTGTAAAGCCCTTCAATCTATTTGGACTTGAATTATATATTTTTTATGAGTGTTGTGGCCAAAAATTGAGGAAAAATTTTCGGGACAGTTTTTGCAAAATTTTGGCCGAAATCGTGTACTAACCATCACAATTTTTGGCTAAAAACGAGTTCCTAGGCCCCGACACAGTTTTGGATGATTTTTTGCAGCAAGACTCCTTAAAATATCTATGTTCATCTAACCAAATCTTAGCTACAATCGATTTAAGGAGAAGGTTTTACGAGCATCTGAATTATGTTTCGATTTAATTAGAAATTAATTCAGAAAATAGGAAAAACGATATTATAAACATGAAAAGCCCTTAAATTTTTTTGGCGTTGAGTTATATAACTTTTATGAGTATTGTGGCCAAAAATTGAGGAAAAATTTTTCGGGACAGTTTTTGCAAAATTTTGTCTGAAATCATGTACTAACCATCACAGTTTTTTGCTAAAAACGTGTTCATGGGCCCCGACACAATTTTGCATGATTTTTTGCGGCAAGTGTCATTGAAATATCTATATTCATCTAACCAATTCTCAGCTACATTTGATTGAAAGATTTCTTTTTTTCGAGCATCTGAATAATGTTTCGATTTAATTAGAAATTAATCCGGAAAAAAATAGGAAAAATGATAACTGAAGCGTGTAAAGCCCTCAAATATATTTGGACTTGAATTATATATTTTTTATGAGTGTTGTGCCCAAAAATTGAGGTAAAATTTTTCGGGACAATTTTTGCAAAATTTTGGCCGAAATCGTTTACTAACCATCACAGTTTTTGGCTAAAAAGGTGTTCCTGGGCTCCGACACAGTTTTGCATGATTTTTGGCGTCAAGTGTCATTGAAATATGTATATTCATCTAACCAATTCTCAGCTAAATTGAAGTCAAGGATTTGTTTTTTTAATCAAAATTTTTGACTAAAAACGAGTTCCTAGGACCTGACACAGTTTTGGATGATTTTTTGCAGCAAGACTCCTTAAAATATCTATGTTCATCTAACCAAATCTTAGCTACAATCGATTTAAGGAGAAGGTTTTACGAGCATCTGAATTATGTTTCGATTTAATTAGAAATTAATTCGGAAAATAGGAAAAACGATATTATAAACATGAAAGGCCCTTAAATTTTTTTGGCGTTGAGTTATATATCTTTTATGAGTATTGTGGCCAAAAATTGAGGAAAAATTTTTCGGGATAGTTTTTCCAAAATTGTGTCCGAAATCATGTACTAACCATCACAATTTTTGGCTATAAACGTGTTCATGGTCCCCGACACAATTTTGCATGATTTTTGGCGCCAAGTGTCATTGAAATATCTATATTCATCTAACCAATTCTAAGCTACATTGGATTGAAGGATTTGTTTTTTCGAGCATCTGAATAATGTTTCGATTTAATTAGAAATTAATCCGGAAAAAAATAGGAAAAACGATAATTGAAGCGTGTAAAGCCCTTCAATCTATTTGGACTTGAATTATATACTTTTTATGAGTGTTGTGGCCAAAAATTGAGGAAAAATTTTTCGGGACAGTTTTTGCAAAATTTTGGCCGAAATCGTGTACCATCACAATTTTTGGCTAAAAACGAGTTCCTAGGCCCCGACACAGTTTTGGATGATTTTTGGCAGCAAGACTCCTTAAAATATCTATGTTCATCTAACCAAATCTTAGCTACAATCGATTTAAGGAGAAGGTTTTACGAGTATCTGAATTATGTTTCGATTTAATTAGAAATTAATTCATAAAATAGGAAAAACAATATTATAAACATGAAAAGCCCTTAAATTTTTGTGGCGTTGAGTTATATATCTTTTATGAGTATTGTGTCCAAAAATTGAGGAAAAATTTTTCGGGACAATTTTTGCAAAATTTTGTCGGAAATCATGTACTAACCATCACAATTTTTGGCTAAAAACGAGTTCCTAATCCCCGACATAGTTTTGGATGATTTTTGCCAACAAGACTCCTTAAAATATCTATGTTCATCTAACCAAATCTCAGCCACAATCGATTGAAGGATAAGGTTTTACGAGCATCTGAATTATGTTTCGATTTAATTAGAAATTAATTCGGAAAATAGGAAAAACGATATTATAAACATGAAAAGCCTTTAAATTTGTTTGGCGTTGAGATATATATTTTTTATGAGTATTGTATCCAAAAATTGAGGAAAAATTTTTCGGGACAGTTTTTGTAAAATTTTGACCGAAATCATGTACTAACCACACAATCAGGCCCATTTTCAGCCGAGTAGGCCTAATTATACTCGATATATAAAACTTAACCCAACTTAGGCTGAATTTTAAGCGTGTTCAGTAGTATACTCGTCAGAAATGAGGCCCCAAGGCCTAATTAGAGCTCATTACATTTTACAAAATTTCTTTTTAGTCTCAATAAGAGCCCATTATATTCATTACTTGGAAGGCCCAATATAATCCATTTTTAACAATATGCTTTGAAGGCCTAATATAATAAGCCTATGATTTTTAACAATAAGCTTTGAAGGCCCATGGAGGCCAAAATGTCCAAATTTTACCAAAAATAGGCACTAAAAAGCCCATTTCCATAAACATTTAACGGAATTTCACAGCTTGTATAATAGTGGCGCAGCATTCTTATTTATGGTTGTACAATTTATTAGTAGATATGATGTATTAAGAAATTGTTTTTTTCATTGTAAAATTGGTATGTAATTATTATGTTTTGAGAGCCAAACCTTGTAAAGGAATGTGTTTATGCATCACTAGTATAGAAGTATAAAGTTACTTTGGCATGAAGCACTCAAAATACCAATAAGAGGAGTCTAATGAGACTGTTCTACCTTGCATATGATATATGACTGATATGATGATAAAATTTTATGGTATTTTTTGTCTGCTTATGTGTTCCTTTCTCAAATGACTCAAAATACCAGTAATCCAAATTATATTTACAAAATATATATGGGACTTAAGTATTAGGCTTATTTCAGTCCAATTTGTAGCAAAAACTTCAGACCTAACTGATTTTAAAAGGCAGATGGTCTCACCTCAAATGTTCCAATTTTCTATTAATATATTACCAGCTATATATAGTTGTAATACTGAATGTTACAATTGAGAAATCAGGTAATATTTAGTTGGTCTCCATCTCGCCTTATTAAAAAAGTTCGGGCCACATATTTGTCTACATTAAGCAGAAATTGGTCAAGCATTGGGCCTAAAGTTGGCCAAATTTTAGGTATCAAATATTCTTGGATAATTTAGGCCAAAATTCTAAATGGGCCTGTTTTTATCTAAAACGTCATAAAATTGGACTCAACCATATTTACATTGGGCCTCACCATTAGTATACATTAGACCATGCGAAGTCTTGGATAAATCGTCCAATTCTCAATTTGGCTAAAATTGCAACCTAATATGATTGTTCATTTCAACTGCGATTTTTCCAATTAGACCTTGTTTAGTTGCGGTAGAAAAACAACAAAACACTGATTAATCGGCGTGATTTTTCCAAATAAATTGCTTGAAACGTTTGCTCAAAATGTCAACATAACAAAATAACGTTTGCTAAACAAAGATCCACAGTTCGTAATATAAATTTGTTAAAAGCTTTTTTCCTTTTTTTTAATATCAAGCATCAAAGGAATTATTGCTTTATAAAAAGGGGTGGAAATTTGAAATGTAATACTCTAATGAACCCCCAAGAGTAGGCGCAAAAAATTTATAACGTAAAATTCAATTAATTCAAAAATAAATTAATACTCCTTTTGTCCCAAATTATAAGTCCATATCTCAATCAACAACACCAAACTTTGACCAATTATTTATAAGAAAACATATAAAATTTAATTTTAAAAAAATGTATTGTAAAGTTTGTAATTCAAAGTTTATAATGTTTTTTTAAAAAATTATTTTGCTTTATATACTTTTTATAAATAATGGTCAAAGTTTAATGTTGGTTGATCTAGAAAAGGACTTGTAATTTGAGACAAAGGGAGTAAAAGACGAGAAAGAAGTCACAATGTTGAAAAAGTTTTTTCATATTACCCAATGTTATTTTAAAAAGAAGAATAAAAAGAAGGTTGGTAAATTAGAAATCGACTGACATTTTATTTTTCATTTTAAAATCCCTCAGAAGCCTGTAAATGTTTCGGACTACGTAAAATGAGAATACTATGGAAAAGGAGGTCATTTACACTTATAATTAGTAGAGATCTGAAATCAGGTTGGTGAAAAGACTAATGACTGGTCAATATTAATCATATCATAAAACCATATCATATGTAATTTAGAGAGAGTATCATCATCAGACAAGATAACTTCTTTGACAGCTTCATCAAAGAGAAGACTCTTTGTTGGTATTTTGAGCGCTTCATGCCAAGATAACTTTATTTCAACAATAGTGATGCGAAACACATTCCTTTACAAGGCTTTGAAACCAAAATTACAGCCAATTTCACATTTAACAGTAGTAATTCCTAATACATAGCATCTACTAATAAATTACACAATATACTAAATAGGAATGCCGCACCACTATTATATCCATATAATTACCTTGGAAACAACAAACAATCGGCTATAATATAAACAAACAATGCAGACCATGAGCATCTCAAAATACCAATACTATTACATCTCCATCCAATCACAAACAGCAAACAATTTGGCAAATTTAATGGGATGGAGATGTCCCGCACTCATATTCTAAAGAGAATGAGTGAGGATTAGGACCATTACTAACCTAAGGTGTGGAAAACATGCATTCATTCGTAAATGATAAAATTCATCACAAACATAACATAAACTAAAATAAACACCTTAGAAAACTAAATGAAGCATCACAAACTGAAATACAAACAGATGAAACATAACTAAACATATTTAAAATCAAAGCTTACCATTAAGACACCAGCGCAAGCAATCTTTCCAACTTTCCAACTCCTTGAGATATCCTGTTCCAAGTTCATTGCATTAGAACATCAACACTTTGAGCATGAAAACAAAGCAATAATCCAAAAGCAATCCTATATAAGATCACTTACCCATATTCGGCTGGACATTTGCCACTTCAAATGGGGTCACGCGGCACATTCACGTTTAACTTTCCCAATTGACATTGAACTTGCCTTAACATCCAACTTTCCCAATTGACATTGAACTTGCCTTAATTCACATCCAACTTCCAAATGACATTGAACTGCCTTAATTCACATCCAACTTTCCCAAATGACATTGAACTTGCCTTAATCACATCCAACTTTCCCAAATGACATTGAACTTGCCTTAATCACATCCAACTTTCCCAAATGACATTGAACTTGCCTTAATTCACATCCAACTTTCCCAAATGACATTGAACTTGCCTTAATTCACATCCAACTTCCCAAATGACATTGAACTTGCCTTAATTCACATCCAACTTTCCCAAATGACATTGAACTTGCCTTAATTCACATTGGCCCTCAATGTAACCCCATTCGAAGTACCATTCTCCGATACCCACAGGGATATGTCGAGACAATATGCCACAAGGATATGCTCAGCTCCAATGGGGAGACAACTGCAGAGGAGAAGAAACGTTATCCAAAAACCATCAGAGCAGAAAAAGGAAACTTACAACAAACAAATCTGAAGGCAATCCTAGCTGCCACAAGGATACGCTCAGATCCAATGGGGAGACAACTGCAGAAGAGAAGAAACACTATCAAGAAACCATCAGAGCAGAAAAAGGAAGATCAGAGCAAGCAAATCTATGCAATGGCAACATGATTCATAACAGTCAACAAATAGCAAAAAAAAAAATCACAGAGCACCCAGCACAACATTATACTAATTTAAAATAAGAAAAGATTCCGTTTTTACAGGCCCAAAAAAAAGGAAAAAAAAGGAAAAAAAGGAAAAAAAATAGAGGATTAAGTGGCTGTAATATTCTGATTTGAGGGCAGTTGGGTTGCTTAGGATGATCCAGATGGTGAAAATGTGAAGGAGATCACAGAGACTTTGGATTCGTCATTGCTGAATGCTCCTATTTGGATTTCAAACAAAGCTTCCCTATTAAAACCTTCCACCACTGGAGGTGCTAGGATGGCGGCGGCACCCGCTCCTGGCATTACCCTGCACTGTATTGAAACTGAGTAAGATCTGATGTATCAGGTCTGAACAAAGCTGGATGCACATGAAATAGTGCAGGGTTTACCGTGCATGGTGAGACGACACAATATCTGCATACATCCGCAGTTGCAGTAATTGAACATAAATTCTGAACCTGCACACAGCTGCATGAGTGAGAAGAGATGCGATATAACGAAAATACAAAAGATCACAAAAGAATAAATAAATGATTAGATGGCTTTAAAGCTCTGAATTTTTTAGGAAGCTTTGGATGATCAGGACAGATGAAAGGTGAAGGAGACTGAGGAGAGGTTTGACCCCACACTAACCATGTAAGAACCCATGCTCGAAGTCTGAGTGAAGCTTAACGCAATGCAACAGTAACTGTACATTGAAGTAACCAAAAGAGTCTTAAAGCATATGTAAGACAAGGTACAATAATACAAATTGAAATCAGTAAAATGCATGTTTGCTTAGCTCTAGTTGAGCCTGAAGCAGGAGACAACTCTGACCTATATCAGTTGCAGATCCTACAAGTTAACCAGTTTCCCAAGTCCAGGATAATAGGTCCAGAAAACAGGTTGCATTCAATGCTCCTAAACATTGCAGACCATTTCATCAGACTATGCTAACAAAATGAAAATGAAATCTAATTAAACATTCACATTAAAGAAAAATTGACAAGGAGAAATGGAGAGGAAAGACAAAGACATAGAGTTGGAGCATACATACATCTGAATGTGGTAACATTCCTTAAGTAGTCTGGAATATGACTTAATAAGCAGTTGACAACAACAGGCCTGAATATGAATGTCCAACAAACCTTAATAAATGTGCCAAAATTTTATTTGCAAAACCTCAATACATAGTGCAGAAATGACTTACAAGTATTAGCATACATTAGAAAGAAAAGAAGCTGACAGAAGGAAAGGGAACTGACGATTGAGAGAGAGAGTCGACTGAATGTATAGTCCAAGGGAGATGAGTCGAATTTGGAGAGAAAATAGTGAAAGAAGGGATTCGGTTTTGAAGAGAGGAGATGAATAAAGTAGAAATTGTTGGCAAAACCTGAGAAGCAACATAGGAAGATTATCATCTGATATCCTCAGTAAACTTATAAGCAGAGTAGCCCACCTCACCAGCTCCACTAAATAAATGCAAAACTTTTTTCTTAATCAAATCTCAGTTTGGATAGACAATTCTGGACATATTAGTATCCATTACCAGTTCAAAACAGCTTTCAGAAATCCAAATGCGAATTAAAAATTCACCCTAAGCATAACAAGCTAAGCTAAAGATCACCAACAACCAATCAACAGGAATACGCATTCACCAATTAAGATCATGACAGAAAAATCATCTATATTCTTTAGTTTCAGTAGTCTTAACCATAAAAACAGAAGGTAATAGATAAACCTTGATACACTGCTGTCCATTTTCATGGTAAACATATTTAAGTTCACCAGTATCAACGGCATCCCATCCACAAGCTCCAACACCCAAGGCATAAACAGCCACATCCCTGTATATAAAGGCAAGGCAACATATCATTTTCATACAAATTACATAATAATAATACCCTCAGTCTCAATAACCAAAGAAAAGAAACAACATTATTACTCTATACAAGTTAAATACTGAGTTCAGGGTAGGAGACGTACCTTTCAGTATAACATATGTTGTCTGCAACAAAAATTAGGATAAAAATCAGAAAATAGAATTAAATAGCAAAACAAGAAGCCAATAGCAGGAACACAAATTTAAATTAAGCCCGATATAGGAGAAGAGGAGATACCTCAGGGAATTTATGAGAAAGAAGGAGCTGAGGATTGCAAGCCGAGTTACCCGCCATAAGAGCTTCTCAAGAGATTGCAGCAGCAAGCAAAGCTGACAGTGTTTAATCGGTAATCAAATCCCAATTAGAGGGTCAATTCAGATGAATTTGATGTACCCAATATTAAGGAACAGGAAGGGAAGGAGAAGATGGAAGATGGTAAGTAGTAAGATTTACTAAATTCAGAGGATAAAATCATAAATTTCATGAAGAAGATACTCCGCTTGTACAAGGATCGACCAAATGGAAGAAGTTTTTGGACTTTGTGATTTTGACACCAGAGTGGGCCCTACTACTTGTCTTAAGCATACAAGCAATATAGATAGAGCCTTCAGCCTTGTTTAGTTGTCTTGTCTCTGTTCGTCAACAAAACAAGAGAAGACTTTTTCCTGCTTTGATATCAAAGGAAGCTCAAAGACCCACCCAAAAATTGGAAGCATCGTCCTTTTTCCTTGAAAGCTTGGTCCCGGTTCATTGAGTTTAATGAGTTGAAGCGCCTTTAACATTAGTCTCATCTGAGCCTGTTACAAGTGATTCAAAGGTTATACTTGAGAGTTCAGATCCGATTTCTGACCCTATTGGTTGAATACTTATTCCCCTAAATCGATAACTGGGAAAAAGAAAAAGAAATGTATGGAAACGTCTAATTCCAGAAAATTTTCATATATATATACACACACACACACACCAGAATTCATCAGGACATAAGTAACACATCAGCAATCAATATGTATTATACAAATTCATAAGGAAAAATCAATAAAATCAGGAGCATTTGCATGACATCAATTATCAGCCACAGCAATGGAATATTCACAAATAAAACATTTAATTGTAAAGACTGGAAATTAAAGAATATGATAAACTTACTTCATTTTCAGCTGCTGGCCATTTACTGTATCTTCCACGTCTGTCACTACAATTGTTATCTATGTTGTCAAGTACCCTCCATGTCTGCCTTGTATCTTCGCATCTGTCACTATGCTAATTACTAAATCTTTTAAATATTTGGAGAGACAGCTCTCATCGGTCTCCTAATTACTAAATTTTTTTAAATGTTTGGGAAGACAGCTCCCATCGGTCTCCTAATTACTAAATTTTTTAGATGTTTGGGGAGACAACTCCCATCGGTCTCCTAATTACTAAATTTTTTAGGTGTTTGGGGAGTCAGCTCCCATCGGTCTCCTAATTACTGAATTTTTTAGATGTTTGGGGAGTCAGCTCCCATCGGTCTCCTAATTAAATGTTTTAGATGTTTGGGGAGACAGCTCCCATCGGTCTCCTAATTACTAAAAATTTTAGGTGTTTGGGAAGACAGCTCCCATCGGTCTCCTAATTACTAAATTTTTCGGGTGTTTGGGGAGACAGCTCCCATCGGTCTCCTAATTACTAAATTTTTTAGATGTTTGGGGAGACAGCTCCCATCGGTTTCCTAATTACTAAATTTTTTAAAAATTATAACAGGCAACAGAACATACTTGATAGATAGGAAGGTACTTGACAGACACGGACAGCACTTGACAACATGAACAATGACGGTAAACGGCGGATAAATGGACTCCATACCCCATTCAAAGTAGCAGCTCCCATTCGAACATTCCAAACTCTCCTCATTGCCACAAGAACTACCTGGGAAAGAAAAAAAATAAAGAAGAGAAAGAAAGGAGAGAAGAAGGGGGGGGGGGGGGGTTCATAACAAGAATATAAAATTAATATTTTAAACAACGCCGAGAAATCGAAATAACTACAAACGTGACAAGTAGTTCACCTTCAACAACGGCACCAACAAAGAGACAACAGCAACAGATAAAACTCCAAAACAGAAGAAAATTATGAAGCAATCACCCAGAAGCCAAAAAAATCAGCAACAACAAGCAAATGGCAACACAATTCACAAGAAACAATCAAGACAATCATTGACAAAAAAAATCACAAAGAATCCAGCACAAAAAGAAAACACAAAAGATCACCAAAAAAAAAAATTACTAGATGGCTTTAAAGCTCTGAATTTTTGGGGAAGCTTTGGACGATCAGGACAACGGAAAGTTGAAGGAGACTGAGGAGAGCTTTGACCCCACACTAACTATGTAAGAACCCATGCTTGAAGTCTGAGCAAAGCTTAATGCATGAGAAGAAATGCAACAGTAACTGTACATTGAGAGATGAGGTGCAATATCTGCTCGCATCTACGACAGCAATAATTTGCAACATTGCAAATCTCTATGCACCGGCAAGAAAAAATCAAAAGACTCTTAAAGCACAAGTGAGATGAGACGCAATAATTTGCCTTATGTTTTTTCTTTTCTTTTTCTTTTTCTTTTTTGATTAAAAGAAAAAAAGAGTAAAGAAACACTTTACATTTAAATATTTAACAAAGAAAACTCAGATAATTGTTATAAGAAACTTACCTGAAATCCTCAGATGATTTGTTGCTTGACTTTCATTTGTCTCTAAAGTGATTTCAGGTACCAACCTTTTTATACAAAAAAACAAGGCAAATGAGACAATGGCAGGTAAATTATCACAATATTAGAGAATACGTTGTGTGGTAGCCCAACAAACTCTCACAATTAGCAGCCACCCTAAAATCCTTTCTTGTAAACTGCAACATAGGCATAAATCTACTGGTGCGAGAGTGAGAACCTCTGCAAACTGAGAACCAAACTTTTTGACAATATCAACTTACACGATCATCAGTGACAGATTGCTGCCAAAGAGGGGAAGAGGTCCACTGCATTTATTATATCTAAAGTCCAGCACCTCTATAACCATTTATAAGATGAGATGAGATCCAATATCGATAAGCTAACCAATGGACTCCAAACATCCCACTCACACTCATGCACCCAGGGGACACCCTTCTGTCCACAGTTGAAGTACCAGCTCCCATCTCGGGCCTTCCACTTACTCTCCTTGCCATATGGATATGCTGAGCCTACAACAGAAGTATAAATTAGTTAACTTAACCTGAAAGGTTTTATAAAAATGGGGACAGGAAAGCCATTTAAGGATACACACACAGTAAACATGTTCTGTTATATAAAACCTAAGTGTGTATTTCTGTATGATGATCAGCTAGCTTCAAATTTTATGCAACAAGAAAAAGAAACAAGCCAAACATTATAAAGCAATTTTTTACCATAGAATAGCATAAATTTCATCAATGGGCATAACACTTCAAAATAAAATAAAAAGAGTTACCTAAGGAAATAAACCAGTGGCAGTGACTACATATCTCTTACCATGATTCCTTTGACATTCTCATCATTTGTGAATAACTCTTAACATGCTTGTCACTTTCACCAAGAAATTTGCTCAAGGACTTCAGGGCCAATAATAATCTGTTTGATTCACCAAGAAGGAAAACAATCACTATGTCAATTATAGTAATAAGTAATAATCAACACATAGGCAAACAGAATTGCAATAAAGTAATGCAGAAGCTCTGAGAATTGAATCAAAGAAATCAGTCTGAAAACAGGAGAGAAGACATCATAGAATCAGTGGCGTAGCCACATGGCGGATAGCGGGGTCAATTGACCCCACTAAGACTTTAATTACCTCAAATCCTTAGCGGCCTGAACGACGATCACCGCCTTGTTTGGCTTCCTGCACCGTATCTGCTGCTCTCTGTCGACGCGAGTTTTCTTGGTTGTAACCGCCTTGCGGTTGCGGATGATTCTTGGGTAGCTAGGTTTCAGAAAGGGGAAAAAAAAAAGCGATTTATGTTTATCAGCCCATAATGAAACCGCAGTTTTATGGGTCTTATCTGATCCGCTTAATTGGGCCTTAAATTTCGAATTTAATTGGGCCTTAAATTTTAGGGAACATTTGAAAAGGGAGTGGTATATTAGAAATATTTATTAATTAAACAATAAGAAAAAAGTAATTACTCAAAAAAATTACACCTTGTGAAATTTGTGAAAATACATCTTAATTATTTCACGTCGGATGCCGTGACTGATCTGTTTGTCCTACCGGACAAAGGGTGCAAAATGGCATAAAAATAAAATTTTAGGATGCATTTTGGTCAAAATAAAAAAGTTGAGTGCAAAGTGGCAGTCCGTATAAACTTAAGGGTGCAAAATGGTATTTATGCCGAAAAAAAACAAAAAAAAAAGACAGATAAAAAGAACAAAAAAGAGAATTAGAAAATAACAAAAGAAAAGAATTGTTCGAGATTTTGTGCACAAATTTACTCCGTTGAAAGGGATGAAACGGAGAGTTGGAGAGCCAATCATGGGCTTCGCGTACTAACACTTTGACTTTGTAACACTTTGACTTTGTAAAAGTTGTGGTATACTGTACAGTAAAGAGTCATTTTAACCGTTGGATCTAAAGGTGATAACGTGGCAGGATACAGGATAATTTCTTCGCTGATAATAATGAAATTTGTTTGGCGAAATGGCCCTCGAACTTTAGTAAAGGGATAAAATGGCCCCTGAATTTTCGATTGAGACAATTAAATCATCAAAATATCAATTTTAAGACAATTTATCTCCTAATTAAATAGAATTTAATCACGTGAAATAAAAGAAATAAATTACTCTAAAATAGCCCTCGAACTTTCATATAAAAGGACAAAATAGCCCTTAAAGTTAAACAAAATCTATACTATATTAAAAAGTACATGCTCTTGTAAAACTTTTGAATCGCCCATTATACCCTTATTTTTCGAATATATTTCTTAAATGCCATTGTTTAGACTTTTATAGTTTTACTCAACTAAAAACTCTATTTTTTTGCCAAAAAAAACTAAAAACTCTATTTTTATTATTTAATTAAATCTAATATCCCCATACCTATTTTTTTATCTATTTACTAATTTAATTAAAAAACTTAGATATATTAGAATTTTTAAAATATATTTCTTAAATGACATTGTTTAAATTTTACAGTATTTTTAAGAAATAAACTTTTACAATTAATTCTACTAAAAACTCTATTTTTATTTAATTAAATTCAATATTTTTATAAATATTTTAATTTACCATTTTAATTTTAAAAAATTGGAGATTTTTTTTCAATTATAATATAAACTAATTTGAACAAAAAAAAATTATAATATAAACTAACAAAAATCTTCTTATCAAATTTAAAAGTTAAAATAATTTACCTAATCATTAATTATTAATCTTTTTAAAACTAATTAATGTAAAAATTTATTTAAAATTTAATTATTGTGATTGACCTTTTTCAATTTTGAAGTGTATTGATAGTTTAATAGTATATTGGAGTGTATAACAAGAATTTAAAGTTTTTTTTTTAAAAAAAAAAGAGTAACATGCAATTATTTCCTTTGACTTATAAAGTTAGAGGAGTTGACACAAACAAAAAAATTTAGAGGATTCAATTGGACGGGTTTCAGGTCATACTCATCTGGGTCCATGTCATATGAGTGAGGTAATTTTTTCAGATCATTCGGGTTTTGGCTCATCTGGATTTAGGGCATTCGGGTCTCAGTTCTACTGGATTTAGGGTAATGCAGGTTCGGGTATTGGCCTCAGGTTACTCAGGTTCTGGGTCATTCGGGTTTTGGATTTTTCAGGTTTAGGACTCGGATCAATTGGGTCAGCCTTGAATTTTTAAATGTTTAATTTTTAAATTTATTTAAAATTGTTAAAATTATAACAATGTGTATTTTATTGAATAAAACATAATTTTAGTTTATAATATTCTTGGGTCATCGGGTTATCTTCTCGGGTTATTCGAGTTACGAGTTTATCGGCTCTAGATAAGACAGGTTCGGGTTGTTTAATTCTCTGGTCAAATCGGGTTCGGTCGGGTTGGCCGGATGGGTTATCGAGGTTGAATCAAATTTTAACAGTTTTACTTATAATTAATTTCAATTATTATTTTAATTTTCTTTTAATTTAAACACGATTGGTCACGTGCACCGCACATAGAAGTGAAAACTAGTCTCGTAGGATAAAATGACCATTGAAAGGGCTACACTGTCTCAAAATTAAGAAACAGAGGACTTAATTTGGAAGAAACAGAGGATTTAATTGTCCAAATCAAAGTTCAGGGGTCACTTTGGGTCACTTTGTACCTTTTATGATAGTTTCGGACACCATTTTGTCCATGAAGCCAAATTCGTTTCAAAGTTTTAAATACTTGGTACTTGTCAAATCAAACTTTCTGAACCAAAGATACATTGCTTTGCACATTCAATTTTGATGAATATTGCCTCAACAAAAAGTTTGATGAATATTTTTCTATCTATTCTCAAACAATGTGATATAATCTTCTCCTCTGTAACATAACATCAAACTCTGAACAGTAAGTAGTACAGGACACGGCAAGAAACAGATCAAACAAAAATGTAGGAAAGAAACATACTTTCTTTTTCATAAAAAAGGTGAACTACTCAAATAAATAGTAACATGTTACTATAAAATTCACAGCCAACTTGCAATAATAATTACATAATACTACAAAAAAGAATAGGATTTCGAGTGGTGGCAATTGCCTCCATTATAAATCCCTTCTGTCTCTAATATGGAACTACATATGAACCTGTGAGAGTCCATACAAGCTGCTGCACGCGTTATCTTGGCTGAACGCCATGGACGAGCAGTTGTGATGGGAGCTCAAATATATTCAAATATAAACAGGCTTCACGTCATTAGCACCGAAGCTTGCAGAACATACTGGACACTTGCGGTGACGACTTTCGGTAATTATCTTGTGTACGCAAGGGTTGCAGAATAGGTGGTAGCACTTCGTAATGACAACCTGACGAAGGAAGACAACCATCTAAGCAAATTTAGAGAATGGATAGACACACAAGATCAAAACAACAATATTGGCTGAAACAGTATTGAACAAGCTTTAGCTATGAAGAAAATGTTAGAAGAGTATTAATTCTTCTCAGAAACCATGTTGCAGCTCCCTATCCAATTGTCAGTGCAAAAGAGGATAAAAGCTCAAGCTACAATACAGAAGGGCCTAGTTGAACAATTACCACCTAAACCATTAAATCAAGATTGCAGATTTTACCTCTTTTGGTCTGTCAAGGCAGATACTGCACTTCAGTATTTCCTTGTACTCTTTAAGTTCATGTTGAAGCCTTTCAACAATTGATGATCCTTCTGTCTCAGCTTGAAGACGCACTACCTTCCTTCTCACGACTTCTGACTCCTCCTCAATTCTTTTCTTTTTGAACCTAATATGTGAAGACAAAAAAGACCAAAATTAACTGACCATGTGCACCTCGAATGAATGGAAACATAAGAAATACTAGTAATAGTTTCTATTACTTTTCCCTCTCTATTTCTATTTGCAACTCCACCAAAGCTACACGACTTTTCTCAATGTTAGACTGAGAGTCCTCCAGTGACTCCCTTGCTTGATTAGAAGCTTTTCTTGCATCTGACAATCGCTTCTGTGTGTTTTCCAATAAAACTGAGTTTTGAAATCTTTCTTCTGCAAGTTTCTGAGCCTGGTCTGAGCAGAACCTCAGCTGCAAAAAAAACAAACTCAAGACTTTGAAAATTTAAAATTATTAGAAATGATTTCATAGTAAGAAATAAGACGTGCATACCTGATCCTCAATTCTTGCAGCTTTCATATCATAAAATTCAAGGGTCGCATTGGCTTGCTGAATCTCCTTCTCTATGGTATGTTTCTCCAAGAGTAGAGCTTCTTGCAGCTGTTTTGCCTTCACACCTTCCAAAACAAGCTGAAACAGGACATTGAAGTAACAATATCAAGTTCAAGAAGCAAAATACAAATCTCTATAGAAGACCATGGACATGCAAGTCTTTATGATCACACACAAAACTGTTCACTTCTAAATAAATGAATGGTTGCCAGTAATAAGGAGGACAGTATGTTATATAAAAGCATCAAGGGTTGATCTAAATCAATAACACCTACCAGCATAAAAACTGTTATAAAAAATTATCAAGAAAATTCATCACCTTATGGCAGTAAGTAGCAAATGAGGAGGTAAGGTGATACTAGTACATAAACTTTTCAAGGGGGATCCTCAGTATCACAAACCAAACAAATTGATTACCTTGATGTTATAGTCATCTCTCTCTGTAATTTGCAGCAAGAGCTGCTGGTTCTGAGTTTGCATGTCATCATATGCCTGTCCAATTGACTGAGGAAAACTGACAGCATCAGGAAAACATCATGACAGTAAAAAAGGCATAAATAAGAGCACGTGACAAGTACTGACCTCTGGAAAACTGACAGCATCAGGAAAACATCATGACAGTACAAAAGGCATAAATAAGAGCAAGTGACAAGAACTGACCTCTATTTCGGATAAGTAAGCCTCATTTTCTTCATTTTTAGACTTCAAAGCATCAGAAAGCTTAGCCTTGTCCCTGAAAAAACAACATATTTAATGATTTTCAAATGCTTCTTATAAACTTTTGGTTTGACAAATAACTCCTACAAGATATGAAGCAACTACACCAAAACCAGGTATGTTAATTCCAGTATATTTATATCTTGGCTAATGAGAATTATGAGAGAATACTAAAAAGCAGCCTAGCACATTAAATAACATTTGGCCTAAGGCAGATATGACAATGGCATGTTGCTGTAAAGGTCTACAATATCTTCTTGCTAAACACATAAAAGAAAAGGGACATTGAAATAAGAAATTAAATTAAACAATTCAAATAGGAAAGCATTAGCAGTCCAATAGTATCATGTTACTAGAAACTGAAAAACCAAGTAAAGTGTAACCTCTTAGAAGCCTCTAGTTTCTGTCGTAAGTCAGCAATTTCAGCTTCTGCAGCGGCCAACCTTTGTTGGGACATTGCTTCGGCTTCATTGGCTGTCTTAACACGTAATTCCAAATTTTGCTCATCAAGAGAGGATTTCAAACTTTGAACATGAGCCCATGCCTTGTATTCTGAATCTCTCGCTTCCAAAACATCTCTTCAATCACAGGAAAAAGGATCAGGAATCCGGAAATCCACATCGATAATGTACCAAATTAAGCTCGCAAGATAAGCACTTCCACTCATGATATGAAATAATGAAAGGTAGCATATCAAACCAGTATAATGCTCAAGTTTCCAAAGCAATATATAATAAGATGGGAATTAACTGCAGAAGATAATAAAGATAGCATCCTGTATTTGCAACCTTAGATAATCTAACCTTGAATCAGTAGACTCACGCCTATACATCTCCAATATCAACTTTAACTCCTCATCACTGTCCTTCAAATCCTGCACCTGTAAAAAGAATCAAAATATAAACAAACAGATTGCATTTCTTTGAGGAAAAAATTAACAGATTGAAACGAGTGTACGATGTATCTTAAAAGCAGATTCGACCAAAATAGTTAAGTAATATGATGAACCAATCATACCATGGCTTGCAACTTATGCATCTCAGAAACTTGATCAGCAGATCTGACAGACAAACTCTCACATTCTTTTGCCTGTTGACAAATGATGATTTAAAATAAAATTTCTTTAAAGTTTACATTTTTTTTAATTTAAAAAAAAAAAAAGAACAGAGCAAAATAACCACACAATACTAACCTTCCTATCAAGAATACTGGAAAGAGATTGCACATCGGCACGGAGAGAATGAATATCCACAGCAGCCTCTTTGTATTTACCTAATTGACTCTGCATTGAACTCATTTCCTCAGGAAATGAAGAAAGCAAGCTTTTAAATTCTGCAATTATTTCCTTTCTTCCTGAAATGTAAATGTATTTCAAGCAAATTGTCAGTAAGAGAATAGCTATAAGATGCAAAAAACAGATGGTTCATAATAAGAGCTAACAGCATAAATCTTCTTACCTGGTTCTATGGATGCCTCTTCCAGCTTAGCTTCAATTCTCTTTCTTTCATCAATTTGTCGCTGTATCTCTGCCCCCAGATGAGAAGCTCTAGAATCAGAAACTGCCAAAGATCTCCGAAAAACATCAGCTATGTCCATTTTCACACTCAACTCCTTTTCTCTCCAAGCCAGGTTATCTTTCTCAACCTAAAAGTTTTAGAAAATAAGCGATAGTCAGCACTGCAATTGGATGCCCTCAGCATAAATGACAGACAAAAGGCATAAATGAAAGTACCGACCAGTAACAACCTGTAGTTTCTCAAATAAATCTTGATAATGGAAAACTTCTGACTTTGACTTTTCTAGTTGATCTCTCACCAAAAGGTATGCTTGGGAAGAAGAAATACACTTTACACTCTTCAACGTGTTCTGTCAATCAGAAATACCTTATTGAATCTATGACTGAATAAATAGAAGTGCATTTCAGATGTAATGTTAAGAAGAAAAACTAAAAATAGATGGAGGGAAAATACAATATCAATAAAAAGACAAACCTGCAAATTTGATAACTGTTGTAGTATTTTTATTCTTTCTTCATGAAGACCATTTAGTTCTGTTAGTCGAGAGGAAGCTTGTTCCTGTGCAGCTCAAATTAATAATCCTGATTAACAGTCAGTTTCAGCAATTTCAAAAGATAATGTAAGGAAAGCAGGAAATTACCAACAACTCTTTGAGGGTGGATTCCATTTCTTGCAGATCCCTCTGCTTGTCTTTCACTTTATCACCAACAACGTGCTTACTGCTAAGGTTTAAGACAGAGAAAAATGCCCCTTTAGTTGCATCACTTTCCGTTTTAAGACTTGCCAGTTTGCAATTACTTTCTTGCAGTTCAGCAACTGCACTCTCCAATTCACCTTCAAAAGACAACGAGAAATATGACAGTTAAATACTTAAAGATACTTCAATGGAATTTCATACCTTGATAATTAACTGGCGTTTGAACCACAATGAGAGGGCTAGCTCCCATTGATTAGCCCAGCCAATGCAAGATCCATGTATCTTAAATGTGCTAAAAAAATTTCCTATGCATGCCTATCTGCTTAGCTAGCGACTGATGATGTCACATCCAGACAATTGATGAAGTCATAACTACTTAATAACCAGACCCATTCAGCCATTCTGACCACACAGAAAGTTACCTTTTAGACGTTTAAGCTCAGCTTTATTCTTTGCATCAATATCTCTGTGAATCTGCAATTCTCTAGCCAAAGATCGATGTTTCAAATGAATATCACCTATTGCTAATCTTAAATTCTTAACTTCTGACTTGAGTTCACTAGATGCCTTCAGCCCACCTGAACCTAGCATAAAGGGAGATGCACAAAGTTAACTGAGTGGTAACTCCAGTAAAAGAAGATACTAAAGGAATGGGAGAAAAGGAAATACACAATATGCACTTTGCACTATAAACATACCATCATCTGAATGCAATTTCAGAGCTGCAGCATATAATCCATCCTTCAGACACCATAGGCCATTAACTGAAACTACTATATTGTGTAAAATGTTCCTAGTCTTCTCAGAGGCAGTCTGTTCTCTATCTTCTTCCATCTGCTCAGGGCAATTATCGGAAGAGGAACTTTCAGTAGCACCTTTCTCCATGAGTCGGCTAAGAAAAACATCCTCAGTAGGAGATGGAGCCCCATCTACATAGAAATAGAAAAGTCTTCTCAGCATATAGTCCTCGGAATTACATTAATTAATAGTAATGATAAAAGAAATCAGAGACAGCGGAAGATTCTCACCATCCATACTTGGGGCACGTCCAACATCTTGTCTGCTGGACTCTCTTGTTTGGATGCAACGTGACTCCAAGTTAGTAAGCAGCTATAGTAAAAGGATAAAGTCAATTCCCGATCCAGCAATTTACCAAATAAAACAAAAACCTAAAAATGCACATATGATTATCACTATTGTTAATAGGCAGATAATGCATAAGATTGTCTAATTGTCTGGTCCAAGAGTCTTACTGCTTCCCAAGACTTATTGACTGCATTCAATGTAGAATCATATGGCTTTTGCTTCTCCTTCAGTTGAAAAAACTTGTTTTCAAGAGAAGAATACTCGACTTTCTGAGCCTCTAACTTCTGTAGAAGCTTCTGATTCTGAAATTGTAGAACTTTAGCATCAAGCTGCATCATACCAACAAAAGTGAGAGAGCATTAGGAGAAGGTTCAAAAAGTATGAGAATAGCAAGAAATTGTTTGGCAGCCTACTGGTGAAAATAATAATCTCCCATATTCAAGTCTGAGCACATCAAAGGACCCAAGAACTAGCAATTTTCAACAAAAAGCAAACAACTATAATGAGAGAGTGATAGAAACAATATTATTATTACTGTGAGCTAAATGAAATCTGCAAAGGGGCATTTGTAGCAATTAAATCTACACCAAATCCATGATCACCTAAAACAATATCGAGATCAAAAAAGTGAAAGAGAAATCATAGTTCAGTTATCAGTAATTTAAAGTTCCAAGCATTAGGTCAAAACTTTAGATTAGCATGCATCCACTTGATACAATAATAGAGATTAAGTACACACAATATGCTAAAATAGCAATGTCAAATTCAATACATTAGGGGGGAAAGCCAGAGATTAAGCATTCTGATTTTCTTACAAAAATTGACATATAAAAAATACAAAGTAATAGGAAAAGCATAAAAATTCCAGTAAATAAATTCAAACCAGAAATACTTTAACAAAAAAGAGCATGAAAAAGAAAATCCAGACCTTTTTCTCCTCAGAAACTGGGAAAGATGGTTGCTTCTTTGCGGCAACAGCAGTGGGTGATATGGAGCTAAAGTGACGGCGTTTTCGGTCAGCCTCACCAGTGCTCCCCATTGAACCCACCTCCCACACTCACAAACCCTAGAAACAACCCAACCGAAATCGTTATTCACATCAAGGCCAGCTACAATCCACCCAAAAGCAACCGAAATCTTAACCTCACTCAATCAAAAAGACTACTAATAAGAGTCCTGTAACAAAAACCCTAGCCAAATATTCAATTCGAAAACCCTAATTCCTCAATATGAAAGCCGTAAACGATCAGATTCTTTTTTCTCTGTACTAAAAACCCAAACTTCTGGAAACTCTATTCGGAAACAATAAGGAAATTCACTTTCTAATAATAACAAGAAGAAGAAGAAGAAGAAGAGTTGTGGCAGTTCCTTCCTTTCGCCCTTTATTTTATTTTATTTTATTTTTTCCTCTATCAGAAAACGAAGTAGTAGAAGAGAGCTCGTGTAGGAAAGAGAAAAATATGTTAACAAAACTAAAATAAGCAAATAGTATTTGGGTAATTTCGTGAATGTTAGAAGGGTAGCTTCGGGAATTGAGGAAACACAATTTTCTTTTTTTTTTCTTTTTCTAGTTTCGATGCTTACACCTGTTGCTGTTGAAGAAGGAATCTCGTAAATACAGTAAAATCTAAGAAGGTGGTGATTAATGATTGCGTCACAGGGAATTGTATGCAGGAGACTGATGGGGTTGGAATCTGATTGGATTGCTCATTTTGACTTTAGGGTTTTCATTTGAGCTCTGAATTCTGATTGGCCGTCGTCGAATTTGGCCGTTTTTATCTGTCAGAGTAACTTAAACCTTAATTAGTGGGGGGAAAATGGAATGGAATTAATCTCTAAAAATGGATTTTAGGTATGGTAGTTAGTTACCGCTTAACTTACCCCAAATGTAATGTAAAAGACTAAAGTGCTTTTGGTGTTGGACAAAAGCTTTGAGTTTTCCTATTATAAGTTCGCCAACAACTTTGTTTGAGTCGTAGCGTAGATCACTTGTCTTTAGTTTGAAATCATTCAGGCAATCTGCTTATTGCTCTTTTTTTTTGCCCGGTACTTATGGCCATTTAATCCCTTTTAAGTAAGCCGTTCGAGTTTTGTAAATGGTAAAAATAAGTGTTGGGAGACTTTTCCCAATATGGAATCCGATACGGCTCGGAGCAGTCAAATTTTTTTTGGATGGTTAATACCAAAAATTCAGATGGGAATCCGATACGGCTCGGAGCAGTCAAATTTTTTTTTGGATGGTTAATACCAAAAAATTCAGGCCATCTAGTTATATTTATAGTTATATTTATAGTAAGAGTACTGCTACTTGTTCCCCCCGCCTAATTCATAGTAAAGGTACTACTACTTGCCCCATCCGTCGCCTAATTCTACAGTCTAATATCCTACTTGACGTGGCATTGAAAAAAATTATCATAATTTCTAAAACCATATATTCAATAATACCCTAAAATCAATGGATTTATATGCAACCCCTCCTTTTTTGTAACTAGGGACTAAACCTAAAATTAATTTGTTACCTTCATTATTAGGCAGGATAGCCACGGTAAAATCAGGGGCAAAAAGTATGTTCCTTATAGTAAATTCACCAATATCAATGAGAAAAGTTGAGCTAATCTTAACTTTGATAATTGCCATAACTCTTTTTTTCTGTTTTTACAATTTGGGCGACTTTCAGCTATACATACAACGTATCAGACTTCAACCAAGATGCTGAAGTCATATGGTCAAAGAATTTCATGAATTTCAACTAATCAACTAACCTATTACAACCAGGTGGGACACGAGATAGGCCACGAGATGTCATTCATCTTTCATTGAGAGTTCATGTCTTTTTCTCTGCCCAACTTCCATAAGCAATGTCAAAAGAGCCTCACACACTTGGGCTGCATCTGCTTCAGAAGGATCATCTTTCAATGAGGAATAAACCATCCAGGCATGATCTAATTTACGTTTTGGCCGCACCACAACAGAACCTGGGACTTCAGCATCACAACACGTCACAAGCCCATCGCTCTTCTCACCATACCTGACCTGCAGTAACTGGGCACATGCAGCCATGGCAGCACCGAGGGGCATGACCACAGGCAGCCTTGTAGGTTGACCGTCGGAGAGGGGAGCCGTCAGTGGTAGCTCTGCATGAGCAACATGAGATAATGTTGCCAGAACAGCAGGACTAATGCCAGCTTCAGTGTGGAAGGAAACAACAGGAAGCTCCCTCGGTAAATGGTGTTTCTTCAAAAATTCCTTCCTCCTCTCGTAAGTCAAGTCTTCCAAAGCTTGCATGTCGCCCTTTATAGTCAATAACATATTACGCTCGTCAGAAAAATAATAAAATGTAGAGGGCAACAGTTATTAAAATAATGCAACTACACTTGACAAGAAAGTGGAGTAGTCTCTAACACAAACCCCTCTTCCAAGAGGTCATAATCACTAAAGTACCAAAGCAAACGCTAATTTCCTCCCATTAAGTCTCAAAAGTTGCAACAGACATGACTGGATAATTATGCTATCAATTATTTGTAGAAACTAACAAAGAAAATGAATAAAAAGACCACTAGCATACGCATACCTTAATCACTTTACAAATTATAATCTCCATAAGTTTCCGTAGATTAACATAATCGCCAAGCTGTCCTTGTCTCAAGATATCTGATGCTATAGGGCTTCCACCATAGGGACTCTGTGCTAATGCCAACCCAGCAACCTTATCTTTCAAGTCAGACCAATAGATAGATAAAGCAGCAGCGGCGTCTACTCCCCCTTTGCTATGCCCAAGAAGCAAAACACGTTTCTTGGAACCCCAATAAATTTCTTCAATGTAATCTTTTATCTCTCTCGCATTTTTCTCAACCGAAGCCTGATTAGTGATTGTTCAATGTTCAGTATAGAAAGAAAGAAAGAAAGAAAGAAAGAAAGGTGAAAGTGAGGACTAACTAAAGATACCTCACTGTGAATCTTGGCAATATGACAGGTCAGACCCATCTTTGAGAAGCTTGTTTTTGTGCTGACAAAATAAAGAGGTCCATGGTTGCTGAAAAGACCTGCAAAATATGAGAATGGCCAGAACCGAGCAATTAAGTAACATAGTTTAAAGATCCTTGATCACATGTTCTAATATCTATTCGATGGCAACAGATTTAGAATCACCCCCCTCCTTCCCATTTCTACATATGAACTTCTCTTGCAATGCCCACACTCATTGTACAAATATTGTTACTTCAGGAGGAAAGTAACAATTAAATAACAAATTTACCTGGAACGAATAAATAGACCATCGAATTTGGCAGTTTGTGCAGACCATGCCTGACAAAAGGAAAACCAATTATATTAAGAAGTGCATAGCTATAGTAGGAAATGAAAGCCACATAACGATTCAAAGAAGCCCATTATACCTAATGTCGTCAAGAATTTCTGTAAATCTTTCAGTTCCATCTTCAACTGAAGGCATATCAGGTTCACGCTTCAGCCATCCTATATCATCTGCAGATCCACGAACAGTCCTCCGTGCTCTCTCAATAAGCCTGTTTTTTTTTTCGTTGAAAGATAGCAACGATTTATTACTCCAATTGATACCCATAACTGAAATTGCTTCTGCACTAACTAACAAGCAATATACACAGACATCACAAGAAGGATAACTACCAGAAGATAAAGGGGAAAAAGATTATCTAAAGTATCCAAAAATTTTAAATTGAAGATAAGTATGATCGGTCCTGCATCTTTCATTATCTCCGTCCACCCTTTTCCCCAGTTTCACATACACAAAATTGTGGTGTTCTAAGGAACTTTACCACTAGCAAATAGTAAACATTTTAACCTTTTAGAATCATTGTGTAACTACTACAGTCTGATGGTATTATAAAGTTTTGATATTATCTTAAATGACAATCCATTTTCACACATTTTCTTACAAAGGACATCACAGAGAGCATATAGGAATCAATACCCTTGAAAAATGGAAATCCCATTCTGCCCACTCTGATTTGACTGTACAATCGCACCAGAAGTTTCAGATAGATCTCCAGCAGAGGCCCTTGTTACTTCATGATTAACAGGGGCAGTAGCTGCAGGACTGGAGGATTCAGACAATGTTGACCTGCTTCCAGTTAAAGATGGAGGATCACGAATCACAGACTCATCTGTCTGTGCAGAAGGAAATGCTACCAATTCTTGTTCATGTACAGTGGAATCCCTTGGATCTCTAGCAGTAGGTTCCACTGCAAAATTGCCAAAAGTATTTTTATAATGAAGTCATCCACAATTCACTGATTAACTCAATGGGAAGAATAAGACTAAAAGGAAATGAAGAACACTTTGCCAACTTTGATCATTAGCAAGTTCAATTTCACACAAAAATGAGATGAACTCTTTAAAGAAATCAAATGGAACTTCTGTAGATAAATATAAAAATGGTAGAAATAAGATGAAAAGAGAACTTACCAGAATAATTGGAAAAACAACCGGTTAAGTAAGTAGTTGTTTGTGCAAGATAAGAAGCAGCTTCATTAAGAGCTGGTAAAGAGGTAAATAATTGTGGAATAAGCCCATCATTTCCGGGACCATCACTCTGTGCCTGAAAGTCACGTTTGTAGTTAATTATACTTCCGGATAACGTATAGGCAGATAATGTGTTAATGTGATTAACCAAAGAGCTATACCACAAATGAACCCAGAAAACAAAAAGAGCTATAAGACCAAGTTATGAAGTTATAGAAACTGAATTTTATTGCGAAGGAAGGTCTCCTACCAAGGATAAAAGGCTTAAGAGAAAACTTAACATATCAAACTAGATGTTAGCAACACAAGTGCACAGAAGAAAACCACATGTGAAATAAATAATACTATAAGGACGAGATGTATAGCAGTGAAAGCAGAATACTAGTATGTTATAATTTTAAATTGGCGCCTAGAGCAGGCTAGATATCTGCCGAAAGATCATTTTCACAATTTGGGAACATCTCAAAACCTAAACTGCATTCAAATAAAATTAAATGAAAAAAAAAGAAAAAGATTTCAACCAAGAACAATGCCTAGACTTATGAAACTGAAATACTTACCACCAATGGGGTTGATTCTCCATTTCTGCAGCTTTCAGCTTCTCTCATTGGGATCAACCTCTAATACCAAAGAGGGGAAAAACGTAAGAACGTTAGAATCTTCACAGAAGGGAGGAAAAAATAACATTTGAAGAGGGAAAATAGGTAAGTTAAAAACCAACAAAAAAGGGAAATGCCTTGAAGAAGAGCAATCCAAGTCTTATAAATCTAAGTTTGGGACAGAGCATTTCGATGATAAAATAATTTGCTCCGATAAAGAAAATTATGCGATTATTAACACCATTTCGCAACTCATCATTCAATTCGCTTTAATTCTTACTGATTCTAAATCCTACATCGTTCCCGACGAAAGATTCGATGCATAACGTGATCAGCATACAAATTGAAAATTTTAAGCAAAATGTAGAAGAAAGATAAAAGATATAAGCAAATACTTATCACATAATAATAAACAGTGTTAAAACTTAAAACAAGTTTTTATTTCAAGAAGCAGATTCATGTAACACTTACCAGTTACCAGAAGCCTTCTGGAATAATCAATCCGCAAAAATTTTGCTTTTTTTTTTCCCTCTTTTCGATGAAAATCTTTCTGCAGCTATTGAATGGTTTGTTTGTAATTTTCTTTTACCTTTTCATTATCGTAGATTCAATCATTTTCAACACGTATCAGTAAGACAGATTCTTGACGGCAAAGGAGAGTAAACCGTCTTCGCGCCAACGACGCCGTTTTGAACGCTTTGTTTGTATTGGACCGCTAACATTTAAAAGAATATGGCGGATTATGGGCCATGTGTCAACAATAATTTTTCATTTTATTACCCTTTTGCCACAGACAAGTACATTTCTACATTTTGCTTTTACCTTTTGAACCTGCTACAGCTTGGATATGGATATTTGTTCCTAAGTTAATAATAATGAAACACTAATAAGAGCTGCTCTAAAATTATCAATTTTAGTTACAGACATACAAAAAGACCAGTGAAGATTTGCCAGACAAAAAGGATTAGTGAAAATGACAACTTTTCACAAGCATTAGAAGTAGTATATCTATTGATGTTGTACACTATCTTCTTCACAAAATACTAATCTGCTGCTTCTGTCCATGGGGTTCATATATATTATAACACAAAGTTTCTCATTAGTCATTACCATGGAACATGTAACCTTTTTACCCAAAACTAAAAGGCTCATGTCAACAAAAAGTGCTCCATGCATCATCACCAAGGGGCATTAGCTGCTTCTCGAAACAGAATCTCGACTCTATCAGCATTCTCCTTCTCTAATGACCTTATTTCTCCATCTAGCCTCGTTAGCGCCTCAGTTACTTCCTGAAGTTTTGCTTCAAGTTTCATCTTCTCCTCCTGTACATTAGCTTGTTCATGTCTGGCTTCTTGGTATCTCTTTGACTTCAAAGAAAGGTTCATCAATTGTTCCAACCGAGCACTTAGAAAGCCAACATTCATGCCCAACCCTTGGAAAGATTTCAAAGTTGAGTTCCATGTCTCAAAACTACGCTGGGGTGTTGTAAGCTTGGCTGCTCTAATTGCATCAGCAATGTTGATGGTCTCAGAAATGATTCCACAAACTAACCTACAGTTAAGTCCTTCAAGAAGATGATCATGAAGGTATGACTTTTGACTACAACAAAGGTCATAGTACTTCACTTGAAGGTATTTGGAAAGTTCCGAATTTATGATCAAATCATTCACGACAATATTAAAATCCTCAAAGCTCGTCACATCTTTAAAATCGATAATGGAATCACACAACCTGATCCCACCCGATACTTCAGATCCAAGCTCCTCACTATCGTTCTCAGAGTGACATGCAATAGGTTCAAGATTACTACCGGAGTGTGTCGGGTCATTCTTTTCATCATTTTCGGGAAAAACCTCAAGTGGATGGACCTCCTCCAAAGATTTAGCTGTTCTTTCTTTACAAACCATGTTTTCCTCCACCTCATAATTTTCCAAAGACTTATCTGTAGTTCTTTCACAAATCTCGGCTCCCTCCCCTGCAAATATTGAGAAACCTTAACAAGATTCTTAATAAAGTTATACAATTGACAAAGAAAAGATATTGCTACTAAGGATAGAGATGACTTGCCACAGTCCATTTCTTGGATGGAAGCCTCTAATTTCAGAAGGCCGAGAGCAACATCCACATCCTCTGAACCCTTTTTTTCGTACAATGTACACCTATAGGAATGCAGGTAATCAAGTAGATTGTTAAAGGTCTAAACATGCATGTGCTCCACTGTGATATAACTAGAAATAAATATCAATGCCTTTAGAATAAAAGCCTGAGTTGGCCTCTCCTACTTGTCAAGAAAGATGAAGTCTAAAACACAACCACATAATCAAGAATTCTATCGGGAAGATTAGTAATATGTACTGCTTGGGCAAATATGTTACCAAGAAGGCAAAGAGGAAGCCTTATTATCAAGTTAAATTTGTCCTTTAATCATGTTGGTTCATGAATACAATCTAAAACAAACAGAAGAATCAAATAAAATGTCATTATGTAATGATTAAAAAAAAAATTTAAAGAAAAAACCTCAAGTAATTACCTTAAATTTGGTGGGTTTGACTAAATGAAAGACACAGACATCTCCCTCCACTAAATTGTGAGCAATGGAGAACCCTCTCCATCCACCGCTGAGACCAACCTTATCCACCAAATATTTTGTATCATACTCTTTCCCTTCTTCATCTTCCAAAACAAGCATTTTGTCCTCCTCTGGCAAATGCTTGAAGCAAAATTCCTTAGCAAGACCCTGCAATTTGAGAAGTTGGTATCAATAGATAAACAAACTAATGCAAAGCACACCTAGTCAAAATTGCAAATATGCATTGGCAAATGTCAGTTTACCAGCCAAAATCCTCCAGTTACATGAGATGGAAGCATGCACTTTATAAAGGAAGGGAACGTAGACGACAGATTAGCTTGAATTTCCTTTGCTCGTTCCATTACAGCATGCTTGACTTCATCATTTTCATACAACTCATCAACTGTAGCTCTCTTCAGTTTTTTACTAAGATGAAATAATAGAGTCAATATCATCAGAAAACAATACAATGATCTGACAATGTTCAAAGACATTAGAAGATCATTATGAAATAAATTAACCTACCACTTGGCCTTCTCCTTTGAATGAGAAACTATCTGTCAAAAGAGTAAACTTACTCTATCAGTTTATTATACAGACTGCCTTAAAAGTAATATACTAGGAACAGCTTGGAACCACATAATTGAAGCTAAAACATTCTAATTGGAAGTTAAAATGAGTTAATTTCACAAGATGAAGCAAATGGGTCCACCAAAAAAGCAACTTTTTTATGAAAACCCAACACATATATATTCCCCTGTTTTGAAAAGCAGAAAACTGTCCAAGAAAAACTACAAGCAGGTTGCAGATAGTGATGTTTTCCGTGTAACATTGTCCATCTCATTTAAAAAGTTAGTATTTTTCTGGTTTACAACTAACACTGAGATTAACTTGTTTCTGAAAAACTTCACAAACCACAAAGTTTAGTGAAAAAATAAGCAGAAAAAGGAAATAAACTACAAACTGAACAGAGAGGGGGAAAAAGAAAAAGAGAGGGTCAATAAAGATATAAAGGCTTACTTGATTGAGAGTCATTTTGTCTAGAGCAGAAGGCTTTTTCCTAATCAAGTTGCACTTTGGTGGTCTCCCTCGCTTAGCCTGAAACCACCATCAAAATTTAAAAAAAAAAAAAAAAAAAAAAACAAAACAAAACACCATCATCACATATGAAGAAACTCCTAAAAGTACATGTGAATGTAGAAACGAAGAAACACATGGGAAGTACGAACAGTAATTCGGTAATAAGAGGAAGGATCGACCTTAATAGAGATCACTTTCTGTTCTGGAGAAACAACCATGGCTGGCCAGTAAAGGGGTGAAGAAACAGAGTTTTGGGTATTCTCCTACTTCTTGCAAGAGCAATGATAAGTATTCAAAAATTTGAATCCTTGTTGAATTCTGGGAAGGAAATTTTGAATATCCTTTGATTGAGATTTGACAGTACACAACCAAACCAATACTGAAACCGGCAAAAGATAAAAGAGATTTGATTTGACAATCTTTCTGTAAGTATTTTTCCGAAAATAGAAGTACTTATAGACATGGAACATGAAAAGACCGTGATTTGAAATTTGTCAGATTAAGCCTCAACTTTCGTTAATTGCTTGCCACACGCGCTTACTCATAAGCCCTTGAGTAATTGAAGATTAATTTCATTTTTTGTTTTAATGTTTGCTAGTCATTAGGATTTAGTAGGGTTGACAATAAATCAGATTTAACCAAAATCATTTTAATTTTTAATTATCCGAAACTAACCGTTAAAATATTTCATTTGGTTAATTAATTTGTTTTACTAGCAATTGGATATATGTATTCCATTTCATTTCATTTGCCGATGTGCCCATTACTAAGTAGATGTCCATGTCCTCCACTATCCAGTGCCACAATCTCAACATTCTCTAACTTTTGTTATGACTCGATAGTTTAGGAAATAGGGAAGAGTGACTCAATAATGGGTGAGTGGTAAGGCAATAATGGGTAATGGGCAATTTGAATGTGTAACTTTCTTGTTTTACTTGAAGTAGTAATGCCATTTAGCATTTTGAATGTGTAATTTTCTTGTTTTATTTTTATTTAGTAATGCCAACAACAACTAAGTTGGTCTATAAGTATAGAATATATATATATATATATATTATTAATCTAAAAACCGAATTTAAATCCAAAATTACCAATTTAAGCGAATAACAGATAGCCAAGGCTTTAAATTACCAATTTAGATAGTTATTTCACTATCCAAATCCGCTACAGATTCGCCTACTAAATCATTTAGAGTGTGTTTGGATGGGGAATTCTTAAAATTTAAAGATTTTTAAAAAGAAAGAATTTTGAAATGTGTCATTTTGAAATGCTAGCTTTTAAAAAATCTTAGTTTGGATGAAGATTTTTAGGAGTAGATTATGAGGTATTCATATTTTTTTAATGAAATAATATATTTAATTATAAAAAATAATATTAGAAGAATAAAAATATGCAATATGGATATCATTGGATTTGTAATAATGTATATATATTTTTAATAAAATTTAGAAGTGAAAACACATTTTTTTATAAATACATTTTCATCAATTAAGTTAAAAAATATAAAAATTTCATAAAAAAGGAAAGTTAGTTAATGTGGTGATTAAGTTAAAAAGAAGAGGATTTTTAAAAAGACACCATATAACATGGATTTTGGAGAGAGGTTTTGGGCCCTCTAAAAGTCCCTCTCCAATTTCCTAAGATATTTAAAAATCCAACTATAATTTTGCCAAACCAAGTTTTTTAAATTTAAATTTTAAAAAATCCTTATCCAAATGAATCTCCCTCTTGAATATCCTCATTCAAACACACTCTTAGGGTTTTAAACGAGCCCATATTTGCCTAATATTCATCCTTACCTCTCAATGAATCAATTTAGTCAATAGCTAACTATCAAATATTTGCTTAATATCCATTGCACTCGTCAATGAATCAATTTGGTCAATAGCTAACTACCAACCACACCAATGTTATTCCTCACTTTTCAACACAATGTAATTCTTGTAAATATATTATTGGTCTAATTGAATGTAAAGGGTCTCCAATCCACTGGATAATGTGAGAAGACAAATTCAATCCCCCATAAGCTTTAATGGTTTATTATGGATAAATCATAAAACCAAATACAAGTAGGGAATACCAATATTACTAGTGGTATATTATATGATTGAGACTTGAAAAGAAATTGAACATATTTGTTATATCAATGAGAAAAGTTCAAATGTCATTTCTCAAGTTTGTGAGTTAAAATTAATATATAGCTAAACAAAAGTTTTGTTTGCCATAGATTAGAAAGGCCAAAGTAACTAAATGCAACTTGGCAATCACATTCAAAGGCTGCGAAGCAGAATACCTTCAAATGTAATTCCAGGGCCAAAGGCTAAGGCAAGACCCCATTCCTCGCTTCCTTGTCTCTTCAACTCTTCCTTCATATATTCCATGACATAGAAAATGGTGTTGCTGCTAACATTTCCATAGTCCATCAACGCTCTCCTGCTGCATTCTAGCTTCCCATTGTTCAGTTTCAGAGTGTTCTCCAAGCGGTTAAGTATGGCTGGTCCTCCAGGATGAACAGCCCAAAACAAGTCATTGAATTCTGTCAAATTCACCTTGGACACGAGCTTCCTGCAGAATTCCTCGATGTTGTCTTCAATCTTCTGAGGAAGGTCTCGGCCGAGCTTGAAGTTTATGCCCTCTTCAGAGAGGTGGCCATCAATGACATTCTGTGTACCTGGCAGGAATTGTTGGACTGCATAGTTAAGTTCCATGAAAGGGGATTCAGAGCATGTTATTGGATCAGTTCCAATGATGACTGCTGCTGCTCCATCACCAAAAAGTGCAGCACCAACAAGATCATAAGGGCGAGCCTTGTTTGGAGGCCGAAAACCAAGGATGGTAGTTTCAGAAGTGGTTAACAGAACTCGACTTCCTGGATTGTTCTCAGCTATGTCTTTGGCTACTCGAAGACCAGTGACACCACCATAGCAACCAAGAAAATAGAGCATTACCCGGTTAACATCATTTTTCAGTCCAAGTTGACTAGCAAGGTAAAGATCACCCCCAGGTAAGCGTATCTCACTGGAAGAAACATAGATGATATGGGTTATATCAGTAGCAGGCCTTCCCCATTCCTTAATGCAAGCTTGGCTCGCTTCCAGTGCCATCTCAACAACTGCCGGGTTTGCTATTTCAAGCCTTTGTTTGATTGTTGATGAGCCTTCAGTTGCCAGTTCCGGGTATTTGTCTAAAATCTCCTTGGACATGACCGTGTAACGAGTCTTCACAGTAGTTGTTTTACCTACCAAGGAAAGAATAAACAAAAAAATGCATTGTGAAATGAGAATGATTTTGTCCAAGTTGATAAATAGTTCCTATCTTCAAGCTTCAAGCAAGTTGAATAATGAGTAATCTTTGAGAGGAAACAAAACAGAAAACATTTTACTTACATAAACGTTCCAGTTTCTCTTTGATGGAGGCATCTTCACATTTCGTATCACGAATGTAGCCCTCTACCAAGCATTCTTGATGGAGGAGTTGCCTTGGGAATGCCTTGCCAATGGCGAGCACTGTTGCCTTCCCTGGTGTGGGAGCACGCTTAAGCTGATGCTTAGGAACATTGTTATTGTCCATAGTTGACATCTTTGGGAGTCCTGAAAGAAGATGTTAATTAGGCTTTCGAAAAACTTAAATGTTGGTGTTCTCATCAGCAGAGATTATAAAGGGTAGGTTGGCTTGTTCTTGGAGAGAGTTTGGTTTCAAGAAAGCCTATCATGAAAAGAGAAAATGGGTTAATTTATTGGGTTTGGTAATATTCTGGGCTAATGTTGTTAGAAGTGTGAAGGCTCAAGAGTTGGCAGTCTTTTCCTTTCTTTTTAATATGACCTGGTTGTAATAAAATAACATCCCTTCCTCTTTGGCATGAGTAAGAAAGATAAACACTAATACTTAATTCTTAAACTTTTCTTCATTCTCTGGAATCTCTTCAGCTAAACAAAAGGGTTACAAAAAATGAGACAAAAAAATTCTAATCACATTTTACACGCACGTACGCACGTATAAACCCAATTAAATTTTATAGTCATGATTTTCAGACCTCAGGCGAATGCTATCCTTTTAAGTTTTAAGTCTGGAATATTGCAGAAGAAGAGTGGTTTCAACTCTAGACGCCATAACTTGTGCAGTTTGATCAACCTTGTTACTCCTATGGATGAAGATTGTGACGAATATAACATGTCAATTGATGTGCGGAAAAATTATGTACTGGGACATTTATCTTGAAATTCTGAATCATACTATACCTGCAAGATTTCGGAAATAAACCATGTAAAGGACAGATGATATGTACACTCAAGCAGCACTCTGTGCCGGTAAAGCATTTGTTGAAATATTAGTGCTATATGTATTTAAAGAATCAAAGCATAGCATCTTAAAGTAGATACAAGACCAAACAGTCCATGAACAGTGAAATAAGGGATTAAAGGTATTTACCAACACATGTCATTCTCAATCCAAGAATTGTCATTCTCCATAGCAATATGCCCGATATCTTACCTAATGAGGCATATTCAGTGTGGTCTCATATTAGAGTCTCAAAGAACCCAAAGTGAAGCCTATCTGAATGGAACTGCCAATTTCCAATGCCAATACCTTAGATGAACCGAATCCTGCAGGTAAGATTTTAAATGCGTATTACCCTTCTGCCACGTTTTGATAGAAAATCAAATAAAAAGACTTACATAGGAATTATTGCTGCAAAAATTTCTACATCCTGGTAGTGTGTTGTGGAGAAGCATCATTATAAATCTGGTTTGACATCCTCTTTGATACAAACTCAGCTTCACTTAACTTTCCTCCTGATTCTAAGGCAATTTTCAAATTTTCAAGACACCTCAACTGTTGATGTTTTTCTCTCTCCACCAATTCATAGTATAAACCAAACGCTTCTGAAAGTCTCTTGCTGTTACACAGACCTTCTATTACTGTGCTGCACATTTCAACATCAGCACTTTTGTCCTTTTCCAAACTAAATTGCAAAATCTTGCATGCCTCTAAAAATTTTCCACTCTGGCAAAGGAAACCGACCAATTCTTTCATGTCAACCACATAGCCACTATCATAAAGTAATCCAATAATCTGGAATGCTTTATCTTGCAACCGTCTTGCAAACAGCAACTTTACAGTCTCGGTTGATAGATGGATGTTTTGTCTAATTTTTCTGTCCAGCATTAGAGTTACTAAACTGGCTGCTTCCTGGGAAAAATTCTTTTTCAGAAGTTCTGCAAGTATACAATGGACAGAAGATGTTTTAGGGAAATGCGAACTTCTAAGCATCTTCTCTAGAGTCAGGTGAGCAAGAAGAGGTTCACCCGTCTGCAACAGACCACCAATCAAAGAGTCATAAATCTCAAAATCGGGTTTAAAATCTCTTCTCAACATCAATATTAAGAGCTCATATCCAGCTTTGAATGCACCTTCCCTGCAGTTCCCTAAGATCAAAGTCTTGTAAGCAGGGGGGTCTTGCCTACCCCTCTTCATTAGCTGCCTAAACACCTTCTCAGCTTTCTTAGTTTTTCCATTTCCACATAAATACTCAAACATGGGATTATATGCCACGACAAGAGGTGTACAACCTGCATCACTTGACAATATCTCCTTCTCTGCTAGCTCATCAAAAAACTCCTCTGCCTTATCAAAATCCCCTCTTTGGCACAAAGTCCTGATGATAACACTATACGTTGCTGAATCTGGTAGTACATTCAATTCTGACACCCTTTTGAAGGTATTCAATGCTTCTTCCAGGTTTCCAGCATTGCAGTGTGCATTTATTAACGTGTTGAAAGTACACGTATCCGGAATAAATCTTCCATCTTCTCCCATTCCCTCCAAAATATCTTTTATCTTATCATACCTATGCACCTCACAGAGCCCTTTAATTAAAGTATTGTAAGTAATCCTATTTGGCTTCAACCCTTGACTAATCATCTCCTGGAAAACAAACAAAGCTTCATCAACTTCTTGCTTCATACAATACCCTCTAACCAAAGTAGTATACGTAACAACATTCGGATTGAGATCCAAGCTTTTCTTGCTCATACCTTTCATCACATTTCGTGCAATTCCAACCTTTCCCACCCTACACAAGCCATCAACAATTGTATTATAAGTAACAATATCAGGATCACATTTAAATCGCTCCATTTCCTTGAAAAACCTAAACCCCTCGTCAACCATTGAATTCAGGCAAAATCCCCTAATTAAAATGTTAAAAGTAAAAACATCTGGACTAACCCCATACGTACTGAGCATTTCATCAAACACACTCTTGGCCATATTAGTGCGTCCTCTTCTCAGCAATATTTGCAAAAGATTATTGAATGAAACAACTGAAGGAGACACACCGATGCTTTTCATTGTTTGAAAAACCTGAATAGACTCTTGAAACAACCCAGCTTTACCATAGCTCCTAATCAAGCTGTTAAAGAACTGGTCCTCGAGTTTAACAGACCCATTACTCCTTTTCTCAATTGAAAGCAACAAATTACGAGCTGCATTAAGGTTTCTTTCTTTACCCAATATCTCAAGCATCAGGAAAAAGGATTGAGCAGTGTGAGGGAAGCCCATTTTTTCAACCCAGTTGAAGAACTGAAGAGCTTTAGAGGGAGCTTTAATGAGACGAAGAGTTTGAGAAACTGTGGTTTTAGAAAGAGAAGGAGATAGGGAAGAAAGAGAGGATTCAAGCTCACTCGACCATGGCATAGAGTTGATAACACGCGCCATGGATTTTGCCCTCTTGGTCTTGGTGGATGATTTTTCTGCTTTATCACCCCAGCTCCGCTCTTGTATATCGGCGCCATCGCTGCGCTTCTTGCTTCGACGAGAGGAGAAGTACCTGTAATTCCATTTTTAAATTACATGACATCTTTATTAAACAAGCTAATAAAAATGGACGAAAGCAAAAGGGAAAGTCGAGAGAGATGTACCGGAGAACAGAACGGAGCGGAGTCTGGTATAAGAAGTGTTGCTTTCCTGCACGATGATGAGAACTATGACTCAGCGCCATCCCCGTCAACATAAATTCGCTACAACCAATTCTTTTATTTCAGAGATAATACGGTGACTTCATCTTCTAAATAGGGAAAGGTTTTGAGTGCTATTAAGATTTTAGACTAATTGAGTGTGATATTTGAACTAAGCGGTGACCCCAAGAAGCTCACAAAGGGCTAAAGTGGAAGCCTTAAACGGTCGAGTATGAAACCACCATCGACTATTGGCAGTTCGCAAGCATCGAACAAGGTTTCCAAGAGAACCAGCATTGATGATTGACCACTGCCTAGGCTTCTGATTGTGTGAACTAGTTCCAGCATTGACCAAAAACTAATGAGCAGCTGAAATTAGTAGTAAAATACTACAAATTCATTTTCTTTACTTGGGAAACAAAACTTTTCTTTACATCAACAAAAATACATCTAATAACATGTTAGAGTAAATCATTTCCCTAGTGTATCATGTCGGAGACACAACTATGGATGTCTAGAATACAGACACCAATACTCCTAAGCATCAAGATTGTCGACGGTAATAATACCTGCAAGATGCAAATGAAATTGATTAGCCATAGGGTTAGAAAGACACAAGTATGGAATGGAGGGAGAGATGAAGAGGCATACACATAGATCTTTACGCCATGAAGGGAAGCATATTTTCGTAGAAGACGTTCCACGGTGTACCATTGTGAACGATCTGATCCATCCTGATACCCAATACGCGGCATGTGTATTGAAGCTGTAAGGAGGAGAGGATACAAAACATTAGATGATTCATGTAAATTTCATCCTAAAGGTAGTTTTACAGGACACAACACAAGGATTCTGAATTTTAAGTTTATTCCAACAAGGGAACATAAGAGAACTAGTATAATTTAGAAGGAGCTATAGAATGACACAATTGAACTCCAACATTTTGAAGATATAGTGATTAATGACAATGGATGGGCACGCAAGAACATCAACTTAACAGTCTATACCAGAATTTTGAGCCGCTGTGTGCGATGCCTTTGACAGGCAACGCTCCAAATCAGGCATGGAGATGTCACTGCGGGGAACTTTACGCCTTGGATTATAAGATTGTACAACAGCTAAAGCTACCCATAGTGGAGTATTATTTTCCTCACAATCCTCTGCATGCCCAAATATGGAGCAAGGGTGAGAAATTAGAAAAACATGCCAAAACAAAAAGGTAAATTCTCCAAGATAGTTGGCAGACCATTGATTCTAATAAGATGGAGATCACCAAGATGAAGGTCTTGAAATTCAGAAGCCCGTTCATAGGATTCAGGAATTGTAGAAGAAAGCTTTGCCAGGGCAGCAAACATTCCACCCTGACCCCAGTTTCCAGAATTATCAATACAACTGTCAAGTTAGCAACAAAAGAAAAGTTATGTTATTTTCCTAGAGTGGCACAAGTTCAACTTTTTATGGGCCTGTAATAAGAGTCCAATAAGCTCAAGTGCTACCATGAACATTATATGCTTTCAAGCCATTAGTTTAACATCATAACATGGGGTGCTGAATTTAATCAAAATTGAAGCAAAACTCATTATCAAATCCCATGTAAACTCTTGCTGATGATATGTCCCCAAAAAATGGTATTGTAGATTAATGTTGTTTCAATGTTCACAAATGCTTTAATAAGTTCACAAATGAAATTCAACTATTACACTATCTTGGCCATTTTGGTAACCAAAGCTGTAGTGAAAGCTCAATAAGAAGAGGGAAAATTAAAATGCAAGACTAAGTACAGGAACTTAAAAAGTTTACAATTACTATAATTCTAGTCAACAGAGGTAAGATGTGGCATGAAACTAACCTGAATATGATAGCAGGCTCAGATGGACACACTTTTGATGGATCTGTACAATCTCCGTGAACAAAAAGAACAGAACCTGAATCAGACATCATATCTCCATCCACTGGACAAGGATCTTGGACAGCCAGTGAACGGTATCCATGAGCTTCCCACTTAGTCTTCTTCTTGTCTTCTGCTTTCTTCTTTGCAGCCTCAACTTTCAGATGCCTGTCCTCAGGAAAGTTCCTTTTATTTTCCAACTCCATGATTGGAGTATCACCTGACTGTGAAACTGCCTTAAATTTTTCAACCCAAGAGAGATATGAACCCTCATCAAGACCGGGATCAATACCAACAGAAGAATTCTCTCTCATAATAACATCATGACCATCAAACAAATCCCCTGCATTCATCTCAAACTTGCTATTATTCTTGCCTAAGGATCTTTCATGACGCATTGCAATTACTTTCTCAACCATAGCACTGAGCTCAGATGTCTTTATGTCATCTGATTCTTTGTTATTTATGTCAGTTGGATCAAACATGTGTAACCCAAATATGACAGATCGCAAATCGCCCATCTCAGCTCCTTCCATTTCTTTCCCCTCCTGATCCATGACATGGTCTCCTACAACATTATGACTGAGCTGCAGCTTCCTATCTGCTCTCCGCTTAATGACCTGCAGCAAGTCACCCAAATCCTAGGATTAAGTATAAAGATCTTTAATTTTAAATGGTATATATAAGATCTGACCTCTTCCACACTACGTTCGGTGACTAGGTTTATTAACAACACATGATTTATTTGGCCTATTCTATGTGCCCGCTGCAGAGCCTGCTTATCCACCTGAGGATTCCAATCTTGCTCATAGAATATAACCTGACATAAAGAATCAAAACGGAGTATCAAGAACATATAAATATGATATTAAAAATTAACGGACACACAGAAGATGATCCTTAGAACTATTTATGAGGTTGTTAGATACACTTTCTCATTCATAGTTCCATTAAACACCATTTGGTACAATCAAATATTTAAGTATAGTCGGCACACACCTAGAGTACTCTGCAAAAATGGATTCTGAAATGCATGATCCATACTACGAAACTAGAGAAAGTAGTCATATGCAAACTGAGATTGACTCAACTTACAGTATCAGCGGCTACAAGATTCAAGCCAACACCCCCAGCTCTTGTAGAGATCATGAAAACAAAAGCAGCATTTTGGTCAAATTCTGGATTCAAACTCCCTTCAGCCGATCGTTTGCTGAAACTTCTTATTGCAGCGAAGCGCTCTTCAGCCCGAATCGATCCATCAAGCCGCTCGTAGGAATATTTTCGTAGCTCCAGAAAATCCTACATTGCAGTTTAGGTTAAATTATTATAATTGATACATACATAAAAGCAATCAAGCAGAAGCAATAAGCAAATTCTTCGTGTTAGGTATGACAAACCTGTAAAATGTCCAGAGTATTGGTCATCTGAGCAAAGAGAAGGACACGGTGCCCAGAATCATATAGTTTCTTAAGTAGTTGGTCCAGAACCATAAGCTTACCACTTGCCTGAACAAGGTATATTAAAAAAGTGAGGGTGCAATTCAAAAATATAAGCTTGCTCTTTCTCCACAACAACAGTGATGGGATAGGTGGTCAAAGGCAAAAGATGCAACACTTTCAAACATTCTGTTTATATGTTTCTTGTTTTTCTACAGGTATTATAGTCGTGGCATATCTGCTATTCTAATAAATCAATTTGCAACAACATGATACCTGGACCAGGTGTTCACCCTCTTCAAATGGCTCGGGCTCAATGCCAGGGAAGAGGTAGGGATGGCTACATGCTTTTCTTAGCTGAATTACCTGCACAAAGCAGAAAACTATTACTTATGCAGCATCTCAAGAGGTGCAAGAAGCAGAAGCAGCCCTACACATAACTGCTCTAGCTAGATGGGGGAGGGGGAGGGGGATGGAAAGCACTACTTAGAAGTGTAAACAATCAGAGTAGTGTTGGACTCCAAGAGAAAGAGAGAGAAACCACTATTAGAAGAGTCAACAATTATAGTAGATCTTGCAGTACAATAAACTCAAATAATCATGTAATACTATTAGTTGGATCTATTGATTCAGCAGCTATGATTTTCAAAACATGGTTGGTGGATTTTGCGAGTGGGATAAAACTTGGTCCCTCTTAAGACAAGACTTCAATAACCCCAGAGAAGCATAGCAGAAAACAGATTGATGACCCCGAATCTTCCAATTCGAGAAAATGAGGTAATTAGACATGTAAAAAACAGAGCAATGGCCAATGGGGGCCTCATGCATAACCAATAATTCATATCACAACATCAAGAGATTCTCCTTGTTCCTCCTCTCCTAACCAGAGAAAATGGATAAATACAAAACCAGACTATTAAGCATCAAACATGAAAAGTTAAGAATCTAGCATACAATATTTTGCAATGACTGGTGATTAGAAGATCCAGAAGATAAAGCAAGAAGTTTTTGAAGCTCCTTTCTCAATATTGAAGTATACACCCTCTTTTGCAGGCTAACCAGTGGAGCCATCCTATAAAGAAAAGCAAATTAGCAGCAGTAACTTAAACCAGGTAAGTTTTTTCAGAAGCCAGCAGAGTGAGAACTTACACAGTAACCTCAGTTAGAGGTGGGAGTACCAGATTTCCACATTCAATAAGTTTGGATTTTGTCCGTCTAAGCATAAAGGCTTGCAATATATACTTTAAAGTCTTAATTTTAAATTCCTCCTTGGTCTTAGATGGTGTACTACCTGTTCAAAAAAAAAAAAAAAAAAAAAAAAAAAAAAAAGCTGTAAGATACGTGCCTAATGAAATGTAGATCAAGATATATGCCAAGCTCTTAAACGGCAGAACATAGATTTTGAAGAAGTTATATAACCTCTGCAGGTAAAAAGAAGATAACCTGATGAAGAGTCTTCAGCTTCTTTGAATGATGAAAGAAACTGGTTTAATGTTCCAAACACTAAGGGCATACAAAAATGCATCAAAGCCCATAGTTCAGTGAGATTATTCTGTATAGGTGTACCAGTCATCAACAGCCGTCTTGGCATGAGAAAACATTCACTAAGGACATTATAAAGAACCTGTTAAGGTCTACAAATCAGAATTCTTATTCCACCAATCTAGATCAAACATATTCAGAAATTCATATTTATTTAATTAAAAATCATAATTAAAGTGACTTGTAGAAGAACACGATACACTGGAAGGATTTTTAAGCCGTTGAGCTTCATCAATTATAGCATATTGCCAGGGTATTTGAGAAAGAAAATCTTGATCCATCAATGCTATGTCATATGTTGTCAAGAGCACATCAAAGGGTAAGGACAAAACCTGTAATTAAAAGGTGAAATTCCTCAAACATGGGGTAACATATTCCAACTTCCATTACACTAAAGAAGATACAAGAAAATAATTTCACATATCTCAAACAAAACAATCATATCCAATCATGAAAATTACAAGGCAAGAAACTCACATCAGACGATGACAACTTCTCTTGCACATGCTCATACATAGTCTTGCGTAAACTTCGCCTGTGTTCTTTCTCACCGACATACCTAAGAACTCGCAATGCAGGAGTGAATTTAATTATCTCTGACACCCAATTATCTGTCACACTTAAAGGACAAAGCACCACTGCAAATGTTTCAATCATTCAACAACAATGAGTATTCAAAGGGTAAATAAATGGTCATATCAAAACTCTTCCAAGATCAAACAAAAATACTTTACTCACAAAACGGCCCTGGGGACTTCTGGTGGACCTTCAAATAGCTCAAGAAAGAAATAGCTTGAAGTGTTTTCCCCAATCCCATCTGACGATAAGTTTCAATTTATGGAAATTAATGTACACGATTAGTTCCAGGGAAAATGACCGTTGAATTTGAAAATCGCGATTCAATGTTGAAAAGAAAACAAACCTCATCTCCTGCAATTTCAAATTCAAGTAACAAGATATTAGAATCCAAAATTTTTCAATGAAAATACCAAAAGAAAAAAATAATAAAATAACTGAAAAGACAAGTACAATTTTTTTTTTCAAAAAAGAAAAAAGGACTACCAAGAACAACGTTGACGCCGAGAACATATCTCCGAATAAGCCAAGAAACTCCCTCGACTTGGTAAGGTTTCAACGTTGCCGTTACTCCAAATTCTGCACAATCGATCGCCGTGTCTCCGGCGCCTACGTCATTCGCAAGAACGATTTTCGCTGCGGCTTTAAGCCTCTGTTCGTAATTCATCTGGTTCTTTCGCAGCTGTCTACTCTGCAATGAGTTTTTTTCAGCAATTGAGATATGGCGGTGAATTTTGAAAATCTAAAGCGTTGGAGGGAAGCTAGTAGAAAATTAGAAACCTAAAAAAAAGAGAAAAGTCTCAACGGCTAAAAGAGGGAGATATTAATCGGCAAAAATAAAAGGAGGGAGATATAGTAGCGTAATTACCATGTCGCTTCCAATCCACGTGGCGGAAGCTAGTTCCCTTTTAGGCCAGCTGGCTCGTTAAGCGTCTTTAGTACGCTGGCCCAAAAGGACTAGAACTAGGCCCATTATTGGCCCAATAAAAACCTGATTATTAATTATTATTACTCGGAGAGAAAAGGAAAATATGGAACGACGCCGTTTGCGTCGGCTCTATCAGCTATGGCCTGTGTGTGGTGTCCTTGCCAGAGTAGAAATGAGAATTTCTCTGCATTAAGCATTTAATAGATAATAATTGTTTGACTTGTTTAATATTGTGTAAGAAATACATACTAATTATGTGGCTTATAGCAATGTGCACCCAAACTATCAACAAATAGATTATTTGCACCTCAAACTTTATTTTTGGGCAATGTGCTACCCAATATATCATCTTTGGACAATTAACATTCAAAATTGGATGGAATTAATAAGTGTCAAATGGCTTTGGGTACCACATGTAAAAAATCTACAAATTTTTGTGTTAATTGTCCAAAATTAACAGTTTGAGTACCACATTAGTCAAAAATAAAGTTTGGTGTACAAATTTCCATTCATTGATAGTTTGGATGCACTTCGGTATTTAAGCCATAATTATTTTGATAAAGGAATGAAAAAAAAAATGGTTTGAATAAGAAGAGGAGTTCTAAAGCTTTATGAAAGTGGCCGGCACTTAATAAACAAAGCTCCCCATCCATTGAACTTTCCAACTAAGTTAGAAACTTGCCATCCGCCCATTACTACTCCTTCCCAAGTTGTATGGACTATAAAAGTTAACCATGGCTTTGCTTATCAATGTCTTATCAACGTTCAAGAATGACTAAAGATATTAATGTTAAAGTAAAAGAAAAGAGTGGGAACTTCTTTGTGCCCTGCATTTGTAGGGATGCAGAGTAGGGCAGAGCAAAACAGAGCATTAGGGAAGGAATGAACATCGAACATAGACAATCAACAAGCTTCCATATACAAATATGATGGAATCGGGTCAAATTGAAGCTGACATAAGTTTATGTTCATCCATGCAATTTGATTAGTGAAAGTGCAGATTTGGAAGCATCCCCAAATAGGAATAGGGGGGGTTTATAAGTAAGTTGAAGGTGAGATCAGCAGATTCCTCAATAGACGGCCACTTTTTTGTGTTTCTTTTGTCATTTTCCCGGCAGTATCATTCCAACACCCCTTGATGGTATCAAACTCTTAATCATTATTGTATTTAGTGCCCAATTTTTTAATATTTTCCTCTTTCGCTTCACTCTTAAAAATTACCGAAGTGGAACACTTTCAATGGTTTCCTCAAAAATATATTTTCCCTAAGCTTATAGTGAGTAGTAACTATATATGGAAGCTGTATCAGACGGTAAGGATTAATTTGAAGAAAGGAAAACATTCATAAAAAAGAAAAAAAAATCATATAAAAGCAGTAAATATCTAAATTCTATATGGCCATGATGCCATAATAGTTTATTTGTTTAACTTTTTACAATGGAGTGATGGACCCTTTGCATTAACATTAGAAAACAAAGGATCATATATTAAAAAAATAACAAGACATTTACATTTTGTCTGCCATTTTCAAGGTGTAAAATTCTTCATGTCTTCCATGATAGACCCAAATTAAGCAATGCCCCACTCACCAACCATGCACCCAAATGACTGGCAAATCTGTAATTAGTAGGAAATTCCAAGCTAATTAGGAAAGGCCAACATTCTTATATATATATAACGGTATAACCTAGTATATATCTATCATGCTATATATAATTCCTTCGGCATAGCATTTCTGCAAACAAGTACTCCCATAAATTATATAAAATATGCAAGCCAAACCCTTTCATATCATTCCGGCAAGAATCGATTCGCCGGTGAAATTATTCCCTCGGTTACATCAACCATCATTGCCGACGAGATTGCCACCGCGGGCCATATCCATTTCCAACCCTGGAGATGATCATGTTTCAGGTTCAGGCCCTTTAACACTAGACAATTATGATGATTCCGTCGCTGCCTTTTGGGACTACCAATTTCTATTCGTGTCACAACGCTCAGAGACGGCGGAGCCAATCAGCCTACGTGTCGTGGACGGTGCAATCCCCTCCGACTTCCCGTCCGGTACATATTACCTCGCCGGTCCAGGGCTATTCACCGACGATCATGGCTCCACAGTGCACCCTTTAGATGGCCATGGTTATCTCAGAGCCTTTACCATCGATGGCGTAGCTAGACAAGTCAAGTTCATGGCCAAATACGTAAAGACCGAAGCTCAAGTTGAGGAGCACGATCCCCTGACTGACACGTGGCAGTTTACCCATCGGGGTCCATTTTCTGTGTTAAAAGGGGGCAAGAAACTTGGTAATGTTAAAGTGATGAAAAATGTAGCTAACACCAGTGTGTTGAGGTGGGGTGGAAGGTTATTGTGCTTATGGGAAGGTGGAGACCCTTATGAGATTGAATCAGGAACGTTGAATACCATCGGAAGTTTTAACGTGATAAACGGCCATGATTTGTTACCGGAGACTGAGACTGAGAAGAAGAAGAAGGATTCCGGTGACTTATTGGACATAGCCGCCCGGCTGTTGAAGCCAATTCTGTATGGTAAGTAAGTCCAATTTTTTGCATTGTTGTTATGGGAATCCATGTCAGCAATTAAAAAAAAGGAAATATTCCAAGTGGGAGATTTTAATTTGATGCAGTTGAATTTTTGTTTTCTTCCTTATAATATGCTCGACCAGGTGTGTTCAAGATGCCTCCGAAAAGACTCTTGTCTCATTATAAACTTGACGCTCAAAGGAACAGACTTGTTACAGTCTCATGCAATTCTGAGGACATGCTTCTTCCTCGCAGCAACTTTACATTTTATGGTCTGTCATATTAGATATTGACTTGTTTCTACATATTTATTTATAAAACATGATTAAAACATAATTAATTTGATGATTTCAATGTGTTAATCTCATGTTTGTAGAGTTCGACTCAGATTTCAAGTTGTTGCAGAAGCAAGAATTCAACATCCCTGATCACTTGATGATCCATGATTGGGCCTTTACTGATACTCATTACATACTGTTTGGGAACCGCATCAAGCTTGATGTTATTGGTAATTACTAACAGATTCAAAGTTGTCTCTAAACAGAACATGTGAAAGTAAAACAACTAATCAGTATGTTTTTTTAATAATTGCAGGATCAATGACAGCAGTTTGTGGGTTATCACCAATGATCTCGGCATTATCGGTGAATCCAAGCAAGTCCAAATCTCCCATATACTTGCTTCCTCGGTTTCCTGATAAATCTGCTGGAAATCGAGATTGGAGAGTGCCAATAGAAGCTCCCTGTCAGAAATGGCTATTGCATGTTGGCAATGCCTTCGAGGTAAAGGATGTTCATGGTAATTCAGACATTCAAATCCAAGCCTGTGTTTGTTCTTATCAGTGGTTCAATTTCCAGAAATTATTTGGTAAGTCATAAGTGCATGCTTTTCTAGTAGTCGTCTAGCTCTTATATGGCAAATATTTTCAAGTGTCTAATGTTGTTATAATATATAAACTGGTGTTGGAGCAGGATACAATTGGCAAAATGGCAAACTTGATCCTTCAATCATGAATGTAAAACAGAGTGGAAATGAGTTGTTACCCCACCTTGTTCAGGTATCTATAAAGTTGGATGCCGATGGAAACAGCCAAAACTGTTGCGTGGAGAATTTGAATCAATGGAACAAGCCATCAGATTTTCCTGTTATCAATCCAGACTTTTCTGGCAACAAAAACGAATACATTTATGCGTCAACAACTTCAGGGTCTAGACAAGAATTGCCTCATTTCCCGTTTGATATGGTAGTGAAGCTAAATTTGTCAAGCCAAACAGCCAAAACATGGTCTGCAGGGGCTCGTAGATTCATCGGTGAGCCGATTTTTGTCCCCAAAGGAACTGAAGAAGACGATGGGTACATTCTTGTGGTTGAGGTCAGACACCAACCAGTTTAAAGTTGTTGGCTTAGATTTTGGTCCCTTATTATGACATTTTGGCTTACATGATTTTATGTTGTTATACAGTATGCAGTTGCAGTACAAAGATGTTATCTCGTCATTTTGGATCCTAAAAGGATTGGAGAAACTGATGCGCTTGTAGCAAGACTTGAAGTCCCCAAGCACTTGAACTTCCCTCTCGGCTTTCATGGTTTTTGGGCCAATAGCAACTGATCACCTTCGCCCAAATTGTGGATATATTTTGACCAAAGAAGAAAACTTAATGATCTTTTTCTTTTTCTTTTTTACCCCAGAAAATTGTTATGGGAGAATGTACAAACACAAAATGGAAGAAAAAAGTTTGATGTTCCGTATTCCGTTATTTTCCCACATACAATCAGAAATAACAATTACAGCACCGGACAATAATTCCCATCCAGTCTTGAAAGAGGGTTCGTATTTACAAGTGTGATGTTGAGCCACTAAGTAGGTTATTAACAAACATTTCTGAAGCAACGACGTAACAAATAATTTCATTTCTTTCCATCTGTATTCTAAGCCAAGTTGACAGCATAAATGGGAAAGATGTTTAGAATTGGATGGCCCATTGGGTTCCAAAGTCCAGCTATGTAGTATATAGTGCAATCAAATAATACTAAGAAGATCCCATGGCTACTGTACTGACGGTTAAAGGAATGTTGGAACTTGAAAGTAGCAACAAAAAAAAAAGTTAAAAGGAACGTTGACGCAGATGAACTAGATTTGAATTAGTAAATCTCTGCAATTCGTGCTGCCCTAGTTGGTTTCGAATTGAAATCCCTAAATTGAATGTCTTCAAATTCAAAAGCTGATCAAGATGGTGGTTTCGATGTTGGCCAACACCTTTCTACTGTAACAAGGTCTCGCTTCTCTTTCGCACTTTTCCCTCTCTCAGACTCTCACTTGTTCCAAGTTTGTCTTTTTCCCTTTCTCTGTTTTATTTATCATTCTGTTTTATCAACAAGATCTGGTGATTTTTTTTTTCTCTTTCTCAAAATGCTACTGTGAATTGATTTGATTTTAGGGTGAAACGGCACACGATATCGGTGTTCGTTGGAGATGAGTGGAATAATAAACAGGATAGCAGGGTGTTTACTCGGAGGGGTTACAACATTGAGTCGCTTGCTGTGGGTCTCAACAAGGATAAGGCTCTCTTTACCATTGTTGTTTCTGGAACTCAAACGGCTCTGCGCCAAGTTGTTGAGCAACTTAACAAGCTTGTCAATGTCATTGACTCATTAAGGTCTCTTTCTCTTGCATTTTTAACTTTATTTTTTACTCTTTCAACTCCAACTAATACCATTGCTTTAGCCTTTAGTGGTGTTACAGCAAGAAACTATACAGTACTCATTTTGAAAAAAAAATTGAATTTGGGCTTCTTCTACCAAAGAGTGACGTGAGTCACCTTGTCTTTAATTTACTTTTGGTCAAATTATAGAGATTAAATTCATTAGAAATAGGATAGTGAGAGACTAAAAGCATATAATTCTGATTTTAGAAGAGGAACCAAATTCTGTGACTCTAAACAACTTAAACTTCAACCTAGTTGGATCTTTTGGAAGGAAATGCTCTTATGCACCTTTTTTAGTTCTTTATTTTTTTGTTCAAGTGCTCTTATGCAATTATAATTATTATTATCTTTTGACCAAATCTACTATATGCTATTTGTACTATAACCTACAAAACTGTATTTAATTGGAAAATACTACTGATTTCTATGTTGTCATATATTGAAATGATACAAGAACAAAACAAGAGTATTAAATAAATTGAAATGATAAATTCTTTTCGCTCCAAGAAGCCATCCTTGACCTTCTCTCTCAATTCTGGATAAGGAACAAGCCCTTTCAGGATTTTACTCGAAAAGCCAAAGACAAAGGTGGGTCAGGGGATCCTCTCATAATATGATGTTTCTGTGCTCCGGATGCTCATCAACCTTTTTAATATATGCTTCTTCATCATACAATCTTAACCACATTGAGCTATATAATTCTTAAATGCTTTTTTTTTTTCATAATCTTTTAATTGCTTCTTCTATTCTTCTTTTTAAATCATCTATATTCAAATTTAAACTCTTTCTTTCTTTCTTTTTTAAATCAGATTGTTTTCTTTTTATGTTTCCTATCGATATTTCTTTTAATTCTTATTTTTATCTCCTTCACCTACCTAGATTCAATTATTATAAAATTCTTATTCGGCTTTTTTTTTAGTTTTTGTGATTGATTTGCTGTTCCACTTCACTTCAATCGCGTTTTAGTTGATTTTCTTTTGTATTTCGATGAAATTCTTGATTTAATTTAAGCTACAATATTGTTTTTGTAAGTTTTGTCTTGGATAATGATGTGATTGAAATATTTAGATATTTTATATTCTAAATCTTGCATCGAATGAATATTATAGTTTTTTTGAGATTGATTTGGAATTCTGAAATTCGATTATTCATTTGTTGCATGAATCGTTTCCACTTCTACTTAACACGCCAAAGAGTTTATAATTTAGATTAATTTGTTTCTATATTGGTTGGCTGTTTTCGCTTTTGTGTTAGTTATGATTTATTTGCTGCATAGGTCTTTCGTAAGCTATTTTTAGTTGGTTACTTAAAAGGGTTACATTTTTCCGAATCTGTTATGTGTTGCTATGAAGCCAATGTTGATCTTAATTCTTGAATTATTGGGTTGTGCTTAGCTTATATTCTAATTTTTATAATCATTGGGTCGACCATTAGAGGTTCTATATATGCATGGAAGAATAATTGGCATTCAGCGAAAATATTTGGAGAAATATTTGTGGAATTTCTGTAAGGGTTTATATATAATACACGGTCAGTGGAGTTTAGCATGAAGGGTGACATGTGTCCCATAGGGATTAAATTGAAATATTTAAAATTTAATTAATTCAGAAAATGGACATGTTGTGGAGTCTAAAATTTACAAAGCCGGTGTATCAAATAATTACCCTTTCTTTAATTAGTCAGCATTAATTTGATCCTGTGCAGAATCTGTAGATCATTTTTTGTTACCATGGATATAATTTGTTTACATGGAAGAGTCAGAATAGTTATGTCCCTCCCTTGCCTTCAACTTCATTTGACATTTAAAACGAGTTCATACAGGACATGTTGCATGGTTGTAATATGTGTTGCTCTCCTTTTAGCTAACAACATTGATATGGTAAACCTTTTGCACTATCAATGTTGACGTTTTTTAATCTTTTTGCAGGTATCTGATTGTGTGATTTTCAGAAATGGTGGGGAATTTTGATAGAGAAAGAGTACTTTCAGTAGTATGGTTTTGGGGCGTTTTAGTTCTTCTTGCTATGTTGATAGCCAAATTAGAGGGGTTGAATTCTGAGGGCCAATGCCTTGTTGACTTGAAGAATAGTTTAAATGATGAATCCAACTATCTACAGAACTGGAATTCCAGTGATGAAACACCTTGCCAATGGATAGGCGTTAATTGCACTTCAGATGATCCACCCGTGGTCTGGTCTCTTGATTTGAATTCAATGAATCTTTCAGGAAGCTTGAGCCCTAGGATTGGATGTCTGCTCCATCTAACATTCCTTGATCTTTCTCACAATCTGTTGGCTGGAAACATACCTAAGGAGATTGGGAATTGTTCCTTTCTGGTTTTCCTTTATTTGAACAACAATAACTTCAATGGTCCAATTCCTAGTGAGCTAGGCAATCTGCCTTATCTGAGGAGTTTGAGTATATGCAACAACCAATTATCTGGGTCTCTTCCGGAGGAGCTTGGGAATTTGACTTCACTTGTTGAGTTTGAGGCATACAGAAATAATCTCTCCGGTCCATTACCTCCTTCTATTGGGAATCTCCAAGAGTTGATAATGTTTCGAGCAGGGAAGAACCCGATTTCTGGCAACTTACCTGCAGAAATAAGTGGATGTCATAGGTTGCAGCTACTTGGTCTTGCTAGAAACAGTATTGGAGGGCAACTGCCTAAGGAAATTGGGATGCTTGGAAGCTTGGCTGATTTGATTTTATGGGGCAACCAGTTTTCAGGATTGGTTCCCAAGGAGATTGGGAATTGCACAAATCTTGAGACCCTTGCTTTGAATGCAAATAGTTTTGTGGGGGAGATACCAATGGAAATTGGGAACCTCAAGTCTCTGAACAAGTTGTACCTCAGCAAAAATAAACTGAATGGAAGCATTCCAAGGGAAATAGGGAATCTATCTTCTGCAATGGAAGTTATTGATCTATCAGACAACCATTTGGTAGGTAACATCCCTACTGAGTTTGGTAAAATAAAGAATCTTCAGGTATTGATCCTCTTCTGCAACCAGTTAACTGGTGTTATTCCAGTAGAACTTAGTAGGTTGAAGAACTTGACAACCCTTGACCTTTCAGTGAATGATCTGATTGGTCCCATTCCTTATGATTTTCACTATTTGACACAATTGCGTCACTTGAAGCTTTTTGGCAATGGTTTGAGTGGTTCCATTCCTTATCTGCTTGGCCTATTCAGCCCGCTGCAGGTGGTTGATCTTTCAGGTAACCATTTCGCCGGGAGAATACCTCAAAATCTTTGTAAGCATTCTAACCTTATCTTGTTGAACCTTGGGGCTAATGCGCTGCTTGGTGATATCCCAATTAGGGTCAAAAGCTGCAAAACATTGGTGAGACTTCGTGTTGCAGAAAACAAGCTTAAGGGGACCTTTCCTTCAGAATTATGCAAACAGGCCAATAATCTTTCTGCTATTGAATTGGACCTCAACAATTTCCATGGACCAATTCCCTCGGATATTGGGAGTTGCACAAATCTTCAAAGGCTTCACATAGCAGAGAACCGGTTTACATCGAATCCGCCTAAGGAAATTGGTAATCTATCTCAGCTTGTGACTTTTGATGCCTCATATAACTTATTCAGTGGACGGATTCCACCTGATATTTCCAATTGCAAGATGCTTCAACGACTCGATCTCAGCAATAACAACTTTTCAGATGAATTACCGGACCAAGTAGTAGGATCCCTTTCACAGCTAGAGATTCTAAGCCTTTTTGAAAACAAATTCACTGGAAACATCCCTGCAAGCATAGGAAACCTCTCCCGTTTAACTGAGCTGCAATTGGGAAGCAACCTATTTTCGGGGCCTATACCGCGAGAATTAGGCTTTCTTTCAAGCTTGCAGATTGCATTGAACCTCAGCAGCAACAACCTTACAGGAAGTATACCACCAGAGCTTGGGAATTTGAACATGTTGGAGTGTCTCATGCTGGACAACAACCATCTGAGTGGTGAAATTCCCAGAACATTCAAGAACCTCATGAGTTTATCAGATTGCAACTTAGCCAACAATGAATTATCTGGAGCCATACCAGATGTGGAAAAGCTTCAAAATACACCAGCTAGCAGATTTATGGGCAATAAAGAGCTGTGTGGTAAGCCTCTTCAAGAGTGTTCCAAAGATGATGATGATGTTGGACCTCCTGTTTCACCTAGGAATAAAATTGCTGTCAGAATATCTGTAGTGTGTATTGTGGCTGCTGTCTCTGGCATTTCCCTTGTTCTCGTAATTTTCTTAATATATCGTTGTAGACATCCAAGAAAAACGGAAGAAGATGAATGTGAACCTGAAGAAACAGATTCTGTCCTGTAATTATTACAGTAGTAACATGTAATAATCAATGTATATACTATTACTAATCATTACAGAGTTGATTGGAGTGGAGGGTCAGGGAATATTATAAGCAAAGTCTGGTTTTGTATAAAAACCCACCATCGGCTAGTTCCATATGAAACTCACGTTTTGAAACCTAAAATTCAAGAGTTCAATGGCCGGCAAAGCAGTTTTCAATTTTTTCCTCCTATTAGTTATTTCAGGTTAATGCTAATCTTTTTCTTTATTCTATGGTATCAAATGCACATGTATACATATTTTAGATTGACCTGATGATCAATTGATACAAATCGATATAGGCAAATAGAGTATAGATAACATATATTGTATATATACATCATTGTATTGTATAATAATTATATCAATTTTTTTTCCAGGAAAGATTATTAATTAGTATGTCTGCTTTTGGATTTTATAAAACACTGATTCATCGATTTAATGAACATGTAAGTAAAGGTTTGAGATAACAGAAGTAATTTGGGTAAAAAGTGTTATGTAATATTTATAGTATAAGGTTTTTTTAAAGATAAGGATTAGTTACATATCTTTGTTAAATAATCTCATGTGATGTAACCTATTGTAAAAATTTGGAAAAACTCTAATTTTATGATGTGGCAGTCTAATATTGGGGGTGTAAATGTGGTGATTTATAGACGGACCTTATCAAACATTTACTCATATTTTACTATGCAGCCGATTGTTTAGAATTGGATGACTGAGCTGCATTATATAAATACAGATGGAAACAAATGTACAGACTGTCTTGTCAACTTGGCTTAGAATTGTAGGCAGGGAACTGTTGTGTTAAAACGCCCTAATGGGATATCATCCCTTTGCTAGAAAATGATGTTAGTGGAAGAACCTAATTTAAGGTTATAAACTAATTGTCAACATCTTATGCAAATATTTTTTTTTTCCAAAGAGATCAATTTCAATTACATCAAGGTTTAATTTACCCCAAAAAAAACTTAGGCTTTGTTTAGTAGAGCAATGCGGTAGTGGTGCAATTGACACTGTTTAGTAACTGTACAGATAAAATTACACTGTACAGATTAGATTAGGTACTGTACAAATGGGATTATTAGAGCAGCGATTGAAACGGAATTTACACTTAAGCTCCGTTTGGCCCCAAAACAGTGGTGAAACTATCAAACGATGATGAAACAGTTACAGATAAGAAGCCTTAATGATCTTTTTCTTTTTCTTTTTTACCCCAGAAAATTGTTATGGGAGAATGTACAAACACAAAACGGAAGAAAAAAGTTTGATGTTCCGTATTAAGTTTATATGAGAATAAACATACAACAATTCTAGCAGTTTACTTTACTAATAATTCACAAATTCCGAATTATTTTCCCACATACAATCAGAAATAACAATTACAGCACCGGACAATAATTCCCATCCAGTCTTGAAAGAGGGTTCGTATTTACAAGTGTGATGTTGAGCCACTAAGTAGGTTATTAACAAACACTTCTGAAGCAACGACGTAAGAAATTTATCTGTACGGAAGGGTCGTAGCACGGGTAAGCATTCATTACAAGCAGTAGCTTCGGCATCGAAGGTATAGCACATATAACAAGACAGCTGTCCACATCGTCAATCCACAAGCCACAGCTGTAGAGTCCGACAAAATAGAAAATTCAATTCAATTCAGCCAAGCAACATGATAGGGAAAGTAAATAGTATATTAGCATAAAGAATCTTTGTAGGTATCAAATTGAATTGCCTGTATGTACGCTCATGGATTATTCAGCATTAAAGGTCCTAAACCTTTCTTGACTAATACATGAAAGAGCACAAATGAAGCGGAATGAAGGTGTTCCTACTTCTTCACAATCAGAACTAGACAGACGGTATATGATACTATTGATTACATAATTGGATCTAAAAAAAATAAAACCTTCTACTGTTGAAAATTACCTAAGTGCTGGAGCTGCCAAGATCAAAGTCCATGGTGTAGTCATACTCGATTGTTGGGATTACAGAGGCTACAAATTTCAAGAATAAGAAAAGATATCTGCAAAAGTTGAGTAGGAAACAGACATTCATGAGCAAAGAGGTCACACTCAAATAGTAAAAGAGTCAAATTCACAACTATTGAGTAGTAAAAAGCTAAAGAAGAGTGAACAAAAGTTTTACTTATCAACTTCAGGTTCTACTCCACGGGACATAAGCACATCAATGATCTTTTTCATCACAGCACCATGTCTGCACGGATGTACAGATGCATGCTTCCCAGGTAAGTGTGGATGGTCTTCAATAGTGACCTGTATCAGGTAATTATGCAAAGGTCAGTAGGCAAAAATAGTAACTAAAGTATCTCATATGTTGAAGTGCTCAACCTGTGGATTTTTTTGCAAGACTCAATTCAAAACAATGAAATACTAGCAAAAATCATATATGGCGACATAGGAATGGGTGACATGAAATATGAATTGATAATTACCACATACCGTTTTATGTGCATGGTCCTGACTAACGTCCTCCAGCACAAGCTCTGGTTCTAAAAGCATCCTCGACTGTAACCAAATTCAAAAGAGGATAGTGATTCACAAGCAGATTGATTAGTTCGATATTTGCATAAATAAAAACATAGTATACAAAAATAAAACCAGTAAATGCAGTTCATGGTTTTCTCTTATTTTCTGTGGGTGAATTATTGTCCGTGTGTGTGTGGTAGGGTTGGGTTGCGGGGTGCTCGTATTTGATTGCCTACCTCATCATACCCTGTAAGCCACACACGAGGAGTTTGATAGTATTTGTCATACCTGCAAAAAAGATAGAATTAAGCATGTTTGAGCTATTATAATATATGTAGGCTTGCTGTCAATATAGGAAATGCCCAAGTAAACATGTTGGTCAATAAAACTGAAAATCACATCTGCAGGCACCAAAATCGTCTTACGTGATGCTAACATCATAGGTTCGGGTTCGTAATATGTTGTCATCATCAGGCTCATGAGCAACAAGGTATGTAGTTTGTAGAGTTGCCTGCATTAATCACAGATACATCAAATCAGTAAAATAACATCTTAATCATCAAGTTGTGCAGAAGAAATTAGAATCCATATGCATCACGACAATAACAATTTAATTGGTTAAGCAATAACACAAAATTATTCTACATTTGTGCACCTTATTACACGTTATATTTCCTTTCCCTTTTTTAGTTTTCCAAATCTAAACTACATATTGCAGTCTTAAGCAGAGCAGAGGAAGTGATTTAATAAGCTTTCAACTCTTATAAAAGGCTAATATCCACCAATTGCCCACAAAAAGAACACAATACTAACAATTATGTAATGAAAACCAGCAAATTTTGAATTTCTGATATCACGTAAAACTTACAGCATCAGCCTCAATAACGTTGTCAGCTTCTTCATAATCAGCCATGTCGGGTATATCTTCTTCATCTTCACCCCCAAAGTATGAAGGTATTGACCTTACAGTCTCATTCGGCTTGATTTCTAAAGTCTCCATTGAAGGCAAGTTTTCCTCCACATCACTTCTATCTGTCAAGAGAAAATTTTGTATATAAAATCCAAAATTTTCAACACACAATCAAAACCAAATACTATTTAACGAACCAGATACCTTTGGGTTTCCCATGAGTTGCCAACCAACCATCATTGTCTTCATTATCAAGAAGAACCTCCCCTCCAGCAGCTTCATATTCTTCTTCCACAGATGCAGCCCTCCTCAGGCAAGGGACTAAACACAAAATTAACAACACTATTACTAAACAATAAAATTGAAATACAATTAAGAGTAAGAACTAAGAAAGGGTAGTCAATATACCATTTCTAGTAATCAAGTATTGCTTTTCAGCCGGTAAATAAGACTTCCTCTTGCTTGGCTCTCCTGATTCCCTAGAATTTGTATCAATCAACTTAGTTGAAAGTATAATACTTTGAATTATGCACCAAAATTAGAACTTTATCGTAGATGAATACATTAATATTGATATATTATGAATGATCCTCATAATTATAACACTATCAAAATAAAGTTACAAACTTTATTATCATTTCTTTGATATGAAAGCATGGAGAAAAAAATACCAAGACCAGGTGGGGCATTTAGAGACGAGATTATCGCCGGCAAGGATGAATTCTGAGACGCTCAAAACCCCTTTCTCTTTGAAAGCAGAGACGGTTCGAGGCCCTGTCATTCTCTCCACCGTTCCTTTGAATGCTTCATGTAGCCTTTGAGAAAGAACCATTTTTTCCGAACTTTTTTTCTAATCAAACAGAAAACTGGATGAGGGAAGAAGAAAAGCCCTAGCGATTTCAGTCGAAGACGACGGAGATTGAAACCCTAGAGATCCGTACCGACGAGGTAAACGAAGGAAAAAGGATTGTTGAATAATGAATACCTTTGCGTTGTGTTTGGGTCTGGCTTGGCTTGGGGAGGAGAAAAGGATACAGTGTGGCGTATGACTTCTACCTATTCTTGAACTCGGTGCCCATGTGGCTGCGTGGCCGTCGCGATTGCCTACCTTCCAATCCCACGCACGGACGGCTCGGATTGATTGGTGACTAACGTACACTGTATCAAACAAAATTCCATTTGAGTTAGGATTATAGATACTAATTACTAATAAGGAAAAATAACGTACTTATTATAAAATTAGGAATTAAATGGGTTATATAGGCAACTTCTAGTGGAACCAAGTTAATATATGGGGATATTGCAACTTAAACAACCATAAATAAAATTTAACCAATTGTGTTTGCATAGAAGTTAGAAACTGTCCAACGCAGCAAAATCATGCCAATGGGGACCCCTGCAGATCCAACTGCAATTTGACATATATATATATATTTGTTAGATTAGAGAATTTTGTTAATTTCGAGTACAAAATTCAAAATTGCACCGTTTTGTTAATTTGTTTTTTTGTTCACGAGCTAGACAAAATGATCTAGCATTACGCAGAAGAAAAAAATTTTGGATTCTTTAATAGGATTCTTGTGCTTTCTGCAAATTAAATTAAGAATCAACATGATTCAAAGAGAATCAGTATATCTTGATTTGCCTACAGCTAATTACTGTGATGAACGACAGCATTTTCTCAAAAAAATGTTATGTTTGCATGTTTTTCATTACTGTTAAGCAATAGGTGGAGAGGCTTTTCATGTATATAAGGTATCCAGTCATGTCAAACATAACCAATGTGGGATATTACTATTTTAACACGCCCCCTCACGTGTAGTCCGGGACAACACCGAAACAGAACGGATCTACACGTGGACACAACCGGTCTAGGACGCAACAGGACAGACCTGAGTCCCAGTCATGTCAAACATAACCAATATGGGATATTACCACTTTAACAATTACAATCAAGCATTTATTTAAAAGTATATACTTTTAAAAAAGAAAAAATCAAGAGAGAGGAAAATCATATAGGCGTAGTAATAATGAACCAAAATTAGAATCAGTATCATATTTGGGTATATGCATGTGAGGTTTCATGATCATCCATAAACAAGACCTAAAAAATCCTCGTGCTATATATATTTAGCATTAATCTTTATCATTATAAACTAATAGCATAATAAAAGCTTCTCTCTCTCTCTCATATAAGGAAAGTGAGCATTACACATAAAAAAGCATAAAAGTATTCTCATGATTAATCTTGGAAAAGAATTTGATGCAACAATATCTTTCCAACTTGAAAGAAAAATCAGGTTGGATTCTTTGCCCTTTTGCTTCCACTTCCATCCCATTTATAGTTAATTCATATATTATATATAGCCTTGATTAACTAATTAATCACTCTAGTCTCTAATCATTAAAATCAATAATACCCATGTTGTTGATCAAATTATAATGCATGATAATAACTGATCAGTAATTAGATTCTTGCTGTCATTTTCGCTCATGTTCCATGTTTCATGTCATTCACGACAAAATGTTATGGCAGATCCCGATCGACTTAAAGTAGATTTCTTGCTAACATATACTATATATTATCCCGACTTAAAGTACGCCTATATAAATATGTTGATGGTGCGCCAACTGCCAGCCTATATTGGTCAAAAGAGTCTGGCCATCAAAAGAACAATAGCACAAAAGATATACTCCATGTTTTGCTCAAAAAAGAAGATATATATACTCCTATATATATTTATATTTGTTATAATAGTGATTAATTTAGACATAGACAAAGATCATGAACCCAATCATTTTATGAATAAAATTATATTATATAATAGCCTTGCATGCATATCTAATCTATATCTCATGCAACATCAATATCTTATTAGGGTTATTTATAAAAATTTTAAACATCAGCCATTTCTAGGCCTAAATAATATATTAAGCTAAGAAGGGCATTCTCGATCTTCAACCTTAAGGCTTTCCTCGTACATAACATGACATCTCTCCTACAAGAAATTTTAAGATCTACTTTAAACTGCCCATTACATTTTCTAGGCCTAAATTATAAGCTTCGATCGATGGTGTCATTCAAATTGATGTCCCAACCAATATTCTTACATTTTTTATCCCTTTGTTTGTTTTATAAGTTTTAGAAGACAAATTCAAACTTGTGACATTGTCTTCAAAGTAAGAGTGTTAATTCTATTAGGATCATCCTAAAAAGGGGTGGTTTTAGGATTCCACTAAGATGGTGCCACCTAATCAAATCTAATCAAATTTGAATCATCATCAAATCCTGATTTACACCTTACCACACCTAATTAAATTTTTATTAATTACTTAACCTTAGTTAAAATTGAATAATTTTTTCAAAAATTTTATTTTTAACTTACTTCTTTTTTTTACTTGCACCGTGACTTTTTTTGATAATTTTTTTTAATGAGGTTAAGTAATTAATAAAAATTTAATTAGATGTGGTAGAGTGTAAATTAGGATTTGATGATGATTCAAATTTGATAAGATTTGATTAGATGACACCATCCTAGTGGAATCCTAAAACCACTCCTTTTTAGGATGATCCTAATAGAATTTAATCTCTTAAAGTAATATATATTTATCTTTTTTTTTGTGAACGTTTAAATTGATAACGGCAATTTTTGCTTTCAATATATATTTTGTTTTCTTCTTTTTTTTTTTGGTACTGTACTCAATTTTGTTTTCTTTTGGCCAAAAAAAAATGTTTTTGTTTTCTAAGATCATTATGTCATATAATTTAGGGGATTTTAACCTGTTCGGAAACAACAATTTTCTCTTGTGAATATACTAAGACAAATGTTAAATGTCTATAAAAAAACTATAAACTTAATTTAAAAAGTGACTATATATAAAAAATTAAACTTTTTTGGCCAGATATTAAAAAAAAATTAGTATAAAAGCAGCCGTTACCCAAAGTCCCAAACCCATATTCTAGCGATTAGTACTTTTTATTTTGTCATCCTCAAGTTTTCCCTTGTGTCTAGGATGAGGCTGACAAGTTTGGCAACATCTACATTCTACATGCGACTATAAAAAGATGTTACTGTGTAATAGGGAAATAACAGACATGCATCTTTCTTACTCTACCACTAATGATACTTTTCCATTAATAATTTAAGGCATTAGCTTCAATTATTACTACTGCTATTTAATTTTAGGATTGCAAAATCCAAATCTTAATAACGTTTTCCAAGTGTCCCTTTCAAATGATTAGAAGCCTTTTCAGTGATTAACAAAATAAAAGTTACTTTTATCAACACTTATTAACACTTATTATTGAGGTTTTTTTTATATATATACATATAGAAAATATAATAATTGGAATGTCTCATTACAATGATATATATTTCTCTATATGCTTATCAATCCAATAAGAAATCACTACATATACTAACTTAATTAATAAAGGTAACTTTGGCCAAAAAAATTTAATAAAAGCAACAAACTAATCAAGCCCATATAAATGGGCACGAAGCTCATATAAAGTGGGATGTGTATTTTACGTGCAGTGAGAGTTAAACCCAATATCTCATGGTTTAGGTACTGATACACCTACCAATTTGAGTAGTAAATTTAATATTAATTCAAAGTATTGCTCAAATTGGTCTCTAACGTTTGAGAAATACTCAAATAAGGGTCTAACCATTGAATTTGGTTAATTAAGTCCCAAACGTTGCAAAATCGGCTCAAATCATTCCCCAAAGTCAATTTAAGTCCCCTAACATTTTGGGGTTTATTAGGCTGTCAATTTGACGCCATTGACTTATTTGAGTCAATTTTACAATATTAGAGACTTAATTAACCAAATTAAAAAATTAGACTCTTATTTAAGCATTTTCGTAAATGTTGGGGACCAATTTAAACATTTAACCTAATTCAAAATATTATAAATAAAGCTAGGAGAGTCTCCCCATATAGGTCCGACGTGAGTCACGCGACACGACTCCGGATTAGTCGGATTCTAATGTGATTAATTATCGGATAGCGGAAAATTATTAAAAAATATTATAAATAAAGGAAATGAACTCTCGAATAGCAATCTAATATAATTCGATTTCCGAATTAGTTTAAAGGAAAATGCTACCCCTACTGTATTAATAATTAATCAATGAGAGATAAGTACTAGTAGTAAGTACCGGCCGGATTAATAATTTTCCGCCCCTCGATAGTCGTTAAGATTCCAAGATGATTAACTTCTTATCTTTGTCTTTTCCTTCGTTGCATTCTTTGAAGGTTTGTGAGTATAATAATTATTAATAGATCCCAAAACCCAATTCCCAATAATTCTTCCCCTTAAGACAAAAATTTAACACAAATGATTAGGTAATTGTGGGTCTCTTAATGTAAGACTTATTTGCCTTACCATATATTTTGTCTGTTTCGAAATCCTTGGCCAATGGCTGCGAGAAGTTTGGCTTACAATCATATGATGGGAAATAGAAAATGAGGAGATAATGAGAGGGTGATGTCATTTGGCACTATGAAATAGTGGATTGAACCAATTTATTGGAAGCAAAGGGGCCCTAATGGTCTAATACTTTGCCACATATAAGCATTACAATTTTGCGCAAAAAAAAAAAGAACAATGTGTTTTATATTTTTGCAACTTTGGAAAATTATAACTTTAGTTAGATTATTAGATTATGCTGTCACCTTATTTGGGTTCTTTTACATGTGTCCACACAGCTTGGGAATCTCTCAATTTAGTTTCCTTTAGGCAAATGATGGATGGAAATTAAAAAAAGTGGTGTTGGGCAAAAGCAGAACTATTCCTCTACCATTCAAGCCATCACCTCCAATTTTGCTCATTTCTTTATCGCCCTTTCCTTTTAGACCAAGAACTTTGCAAACAAATCATTCACCACATGATGAATTTTCGCTCTTTGGGGTCTTTTTCCAACCCATTGGACATAGAAGGGCATCACTTTTGCAGCTATGGTTATAGTAAAACAATTCGTTCACAACTTTAAGAGTCAATTCGAGTCTAAAGTTTTTCATTAAAATGAGGTATCTGGAAATAGTAAGGTGGCCATCAGCTTTTTAAAATTCATAGCACTGAAGTTGATGATAAGAGGCCCAGAAAAAGAAAAACAGAGAATAATCATTTTTCTCGTTTTTGCTACATATAAAAATACAGAAATAAAGTTAAGAGTCACCAGTCACGTATATGGTTCAAACTTCAAAGGAAGCAAACTGATTAACGAATTGAAGAAGAAACTCGCAATTATTAATTCTTTATATATCACTCGTGCTCATATTTTACAGTGAAGAAGATTAACCTTTTTTCTTTGTTGGTTTGGACTTTGGAGCAAAATAAGTAGTACTGTAGACAAGCTTGGAACGTTTGCAACCAGAATTGACAATTCAAAAGCGAGTTTTCTTCTGCAATGGATATTATTGTGTGAAACTGATCATTTTTCGTTTCATCCCCTAGTAGTATTCCCAGGAAAATGGCTCCTCAATCCGAAACCCAGAATCGATTGCACATATTTGCCATGATGAAGAATAAGAGCTACCGAATAACCCATCACTTCTATCCGTGGCATCAATCATGAGATCAGGCAGATCAAACAAATTGTCGTCATCATCTATGGAATTGGAATTGGAGGGCGAACTTGACGACAAATGTGTAACCGCAACTTCTGCTTCTGCTTCTGCTTCAGCCTCTGCTTCTTCTGACTCTTCAACAATGTTGCACCGCCGCCTTGTCGAGGGAAATGTTGAGGCCGCCGCTTGGGAAGCGGCGAGTTGGATGTCTTTAGCAGAGTTAGTTGCCGGGCGCGGAAGTTCATTGGCCAATTCAGGGAAATTAAGGTAAGCCGAGCGTCCTTTAATGGCAAGAGCAGCAACATCATGGGCACGAGCCGCCTTCTCAGCTGTGGGGTATGTCCCAAGCCATATCCGAGATTTCTTCCTTGGTTCTCGGATTTCAGACACCCATTTGCCCCAGCTTCTCATTCTCACTCCCCGGTATGTCGGATGCTTCCCATTCCCATCATCACCATCATTATTATCGCTACTCCTCTGTCTTTTCTTGTTCTCACTATCAATTTTGTTGGAAGATTTCTTGCTTTGAATACGGGAAAAGCTGGCCGTGGAGGAGGAAGAAGTGGAAGAGGAAGTGGATGTAGAGGAAGAGGTGACGGTGGTCGAGACGGCGGAAGAAGAGGAGCTAAGTTGCAAGTTGTTGCTATAATGAGCATCATTTTCAATGTTGATATCTCTTTCCATGACAGACAGAATGCCTAGTTTTAGGTAAAGGAAGAATTTTTTGAGTGATTGGTATATAACATAGTGGTCTACTACAAGGAGGCTTATATGATTCTTCCATGAATTTGATTTTATTTATTAAAAAAAAAGATGAATAATAATGATAAAGAAAAAGAATTAAAGAAGCCTTGGGTCCATGGCATAAAGTGATTACAGTTCAGCTAATTTGTTACCCATGTGGGCAAATTGAATAAGTGTATAATTATTATGTATTGTAAGCTTAGAATAGGAAATATCATCTTTGGCTTTGCAATCTTTTCATGTCAATTTCTACTATAAGTTAAATTCATGCTTAATTTAGGTTTATATATCTCCACCTAATATAATGTGTTATTAATTAAACACTTTGCCACCAATAAGGGATTTGATCAAGTGGTAAGCGGCTTGTTTCAGCTTAAGTAGGTCTCGGATTCAAAGACCTTGCGTACGCAGCTGCCCATGTTGGGAGACTCACCTACCATAACCAGGTGTGCGACGCGGGTCGAATCCGGATTAGTCAGGGCAAAGCCTTGGATACTGGATGAGATAAAAAAAATTAAACCCTTTGCCTACTTTCCGTATGAAATTACTTGAAACCATATACATACACATTTCACATGAACATTGTCTTAGTTATAGGGCCCCTCAATGAGTCCTTTAATTTTCACATGGATGCTTTTCTTTTGTTTTTATATCTTTTCCTTTTTATTTTTTAACTTTTTGTTTCCTCTTTTTTTTTCCCTTTCCCTTTTCTTGTTTAAGAAAAATTAATACTCCTATACCCTACAAAGACCAATATGTACCTTAGCCTAAGGGTTAAGCTCGTTGATATGTCAGCTTCAACTTGACCCAATTATGTCTCAAAACTGACCTGGCCTATCTGCCATTTTTTTGTCACTAGTTTCTTACTTAACCTACTATTTATGATCAATTTTTATATATGGTATTTATATTTATTTCGAAAGGGTCAGTTTTGATGCTGTTCTGGTGAGTTCACTTCAACAAACACCACACATTAAAAATCTCATGGATTAAAAAAGGGTTTTAATTAAATCAAGTGGCCAATGGAAATCATACGAATGTGATATGATCTTGCACAAAAATAATATATAGTAGATTATATTATATTATATAATAATATATAGAGATATATATGTAAGCATAAACAGATTGTCAAACTGCTTTCAAGCAGCTACAGAAAGCAAACATGTGGGTTCTGTTACGGTACATCTTCTAAATCTAATATTGCAAGCCACCCACACATGTATGAATAGCAACTTATTCTTATGTTCAATTAGTACCATTTAATTAATTTTTGTACATAATAATAATCTTTATATAAATCAAATTAAGATTTGGGGATACCCTTTGATTAAACTGAAAAAGAAATCTACGAATCAACATAGGGGTGACATGCTTGATTACTGAAATTAATTACTAAAAATCTACTTCTAATCATCATTTGAAGAAGGTTTAAGGGATGATATATATATGACAAAATCAAGAACGGGGATATACTTCTGTGAAAACTATTCATCGCAATCAGACACATGAAGGCACATGCTAGTGGGACCTCCACCCAACCAGCATTTGAGGCTCTGATTTCTGATTCCAAAACTTCACATTAGCCAACCGAGTCAACTAGCCAATTACAAATCTCCATTTTCCATTTTTCCTTCAAATTTACAACCTGTATTGAGAGAGAAAGAGAGACCAGATGATTTGAAACTCTGCAACATATTTTTTTTTTCCTTGTGACAGTGGCTCCTCCTCGATTGTCCCTGGACAATACAACGTATTGTTTTATTTTTGGACATCCTCTCTGTTTTTTGTCTTGTTTCTTCTTGATTATTCTCCAATAAACTGTAAATTGTCAAATTCTCCAATGCATGAACTGAATGTCAATAAGATACGTGAAAAATGAATGCAACGAAATTTCAATCAATAAACGACGTCCATTAATTTCCCATCCCTACCTTAACGTACAGTTATTGCTTGAGTTGTTAATATAGAAAGAGACGATTCAAATTGTCTTAAAAAGGCATGCTTCAGCAATTGCATTGCATGAACATTTAATTTATGCAAGTAAACAAAAGCTTACACTTGGTTGGAGGACACCAAGGTTCTTCCTCATCTGTCAGTCTTATTGAATCTTCATCACTCATTTATGGGTCAAGACTTGTATATAATCATTAATTCGTTCAAGATATAAAAGGCCATATGGGATTGATTCTTTTTTTTTTCTTTTTCTACTTTCTTTACACACAAAAAGTAGGATTAAAGCTGAAATTATTCATACTAAATTCCAAATCAACGTGCGCAAATTCCATACTTTGTATCTTTATATCTAGTGAAATTTCCTCTTCTTCTTCTTCTTTTCTCCCTTTTCCAAGAATGACCATTATGACATCATGTAATAGTGAACTAATCATTTCCAGAGCTTGCCAAAAGACAGGGGAAAGTAAAAAAAACAGAGTAATTAAACTTGTAGGGAAGCCTTGTCTTAATGGAGAAGTTTGTCCACTTTATTATAAGCAACAAAAACAAGGTCTAGAAGAGCAATAATTATGAAGAAACAGTCCGATGCAGCCAAGGGTCTCGTTTGGACCACACCATTGAAAAGACTTCACCAAAGGAAACCTTTGATTATATAGCCAAGCCTTTCTTTCTATATTTTGCTTTTAAGGAATCAGTTCAGACGACCCAAGCCTAGACCTAACTTCGTCAGCTTCACTCGTGCACTTCTGCATGTTTCTTAAGATTCTAATATGTAAGTAAATTTGTTTCTTGTCTCTCAATAGACTGTACAAATCCAGAGAGAGATCATCATCCAGATTTGTTTTCCTTCTAGTTGCCTCTTCAAAAGGTTATTCTCATGTTTTAATATTATCAAACACCTAACACACCTTGGGCCCTCCCATAATATCTAACCCTAAAGAAAAATTTTGCCCATCTTAATTAAGTGTATTTTACTCTGCAACTTTGTCTTTAGTTACCCTCTAAAATGAAGCATATTCCTTAACTATCACTTCTTTCCCAAATTGGATTATAGATACATTTTGACTAGAAAAAAGAGATTAATATTAAATTCATAGAGTTATATATGTCGGATATTGATGGTGGTGGGGAGTGGGGACGGACTCCATGAATTATGCTTGGCTTGGGTCGAGCTCCAATCTACAAAATCTTTGATCTTCTTTTTCCGGTAAAGACTGGAATTAAATAGTAAATAGGAAATTCCACACAGTTCGAAAAATTAATCTCAATTTTGTCCCTATAACGTGTCATTGCTAGTTATCCCATGTTATGTAGCAAAACTCCACTCAAGTGGTGGTGGGATGGCCAGTATGCTGGACCAACCGTATAAGAACACGTCATGGAGACCAAATTTCGGATCAATTTTTCGAACTATGTAGCAAAACTCATAGTAAATATAGTGCTTCCTTCTTTGCATTGTGGACTTTCAATGTACGAACACAACAAAATTAAACTATAAAAGTGGCTAATCTTGAATTATGATTCACATTAATTACATTCAAATTAATAACAGGACAATTTATGCAACAATAATTGTCAAATAAGTCCCTGCCCTACATTGTCTAATCCAAACCACCCCTCGATCGACTTGCATAATTGCCATTAACTAGTCGATTAAAGTCTAATCAAGCATGCTAATAAACTGCTAAATAATCATGATTGTTAATGGGAGTATTTCAACAAGAAGTTTCTCTTCTTTGTTAATTGTAATGGGGTAGATGGATTAATGGAAGTTAGGCCATCAAGCTTCTAGCATTTTGGATTGGACATTGTTGATGAGATAATTATGTTTAGTTTACAATTAAATATATAATAATCTTCCATGCCTTAATCTTAAGTAATTCATGATCTTCTAAATAAATTATTGGATACGATTTGGCTTGTCATAAGAAAAGATAGTCTAACATATTTCCCACTTGAAATTAACAAAAAAAGCTTCAATGCATCATTCAAGCTTTCATAATTAAAGAGACCGATGGAAACCCAAAAATTTAATGTGAAAAGAAGGCTAAAGTAGGACTCTCTAGACTCGACATGCATACACTTAAATTAGTGACACAAAAAGAAGTAGCAGACAAAAGAGGGAATATATTTCTTTAATAATCCTTCCAAATTCCAATTGAAAAGCAGGGGAATTATCATTATCATTTATATTTATTATTAAAGAAATGTGAATAATTAGTCATAATCAACACAGCTTAAAGTCGGTTATGGCTTAAAGGAAATTCCAGTCAATATTATATAATGAATCACGTGTTTCCGTTCACAAAGAAATTGCTAAAAAAATGATGGGGGAAATCACAGATGGATTGCAAAGTGCAACTAAAAGAGTCTTCATATGAGTTTGACCAAACGTTTTATGGACAAACATTCTCTAAATTAGGGTCGTTTACTCGTTTTTCACCATGAGTCTATGACTAAACTCATCTCTTTCTTCTTATTCGATCTTGTCCCATTTTCCTAATTGTCCTTAACCATAGCTTTCACTATAATCGGGGTAAAGAACCTGTAATAGCTTGTCTTCGCGTAAACCACATAGAAGGCCTATAGAGGCTGATTCTCCAATGATATTTCGGATTTATATTGTTATATACAACCATATACCAACAAGCTGGAATAGCTCAGTTGGTTAGAGCGTATGGCTGTTAACCATAAGGTCGGAGGTTCGAGCCCTCCTTCTAGCGTTAATTTTTTTTTTGGGTTTTTTAAATTTCAATTTTAACTTATTCCACAGGCGAAAAAGAGGCTTGGACAGAAACAGTCTATCAAAGATCATGTAACCTCGAAGCCCAATGGCTGAAAGAAGGCTCGAGGCCCAAAGGTTACCACATACCAAGCTGAGGGCAAAAGTTTCAAAATTAGTTTTGAAATCAATTTAATTGATTATCCTTTTCCAATTAAATTTAGTATTTTGTAATTAATTTTTACTCATCTTCATTATTTACACTCTGCAAATGAAATGTTGCTATACTGAATCCATTTATCTAACTCTCTATCGAAGTCTCCAACACATGGAAAAGTCAAGCTTATGCCCCCATTGTATCTTATTATAATGGTGGAATATTAAATTGTTTTATCATTTCAATTTTTAATAACTCAAATGTCAAATTTTTTAAAACAAGTTATTAATTTGATGCAAACGTTATCTAATGCAGATGCATAGGCGTGTGCCCAGTTACTAGTATTAATAACTTGATGATAACAGTATTTGGCTAATACCAAAAATAAAAAGATAACAGTATTTGATAGACTGGTATAAACATCAACATATCCATCTATAATCTTCCTATAAAATCAAATATAGCATCTGAACATAGATTAATTTTTGTTGAAAGTTGTGAACAAACTGTGATAAAAGTAACACAAAATGCTGAGGCCTCAACAAAAGGACCAAAAATCAAATAAAAGCCATAAAGGCTAATTCACTATGACGACATACCCACAAATAATAACTTCCCTGCAACCTGGTATCCAGCTGCTATAATTACTTAGTAAAGACATCTACTACTAATATTTCTTACTGTTGGGCACACTGCACCCTTGGCATTGATGGCTCATCATCATCATCTTCATCATATGCTTCATGGCGCCTGTGATGCTGTTGTTCCTTCCGCCTCAGTTCCTCCTCCATGTTGACATCATGTAAAGTAGTCTCTTCACAATCGTCAAGCTCCATGTCTGCCAACTGCTTACTGGCTCTCATGGGCAATATAGTCTCTAATGTCCGGCATTTCTCAGGTGAAAATGCCCCAGATTCTGGGAAATCTACATTGAAATGGATGAATAGCCTACCCTTCATGAAAGGTCTTTGATGATGAGGCATTCCCTCATCATTGATAGCCTTGAACTGACCTGCATTTTTAAGCAAGGAAGAGCAAAATGAGTAATTGATTGTCAAACATTGAAAAAGCAGTTCAAAAAATGAATATGCAAAGTGAAAATTACCAGGCTTGATGACCTCCCCAGGATTTGATTTAATTAGGAGCTGCCTGCCATCAAGGTGAGTTAGGGCAAACTGAAACCCACACAGGGCCTCTGTCAAACTTAAGTTGTGTTCAACATAGAGATCATCGAATTTCCTTTCAAATTTGGGGTGTTTCTTTGATTGCAGTACAAAAACAATGTCCCCGGTAACAGTATCAGGCTGCAAACAAGTAAAAGAATTTGGTCAAGTTTGAGTTATGAAAAAGAGCTAAAATATAAGACAAAGTAGTACACTTACAGCTTCATCAGCTTGCCCTTCAAACGTTATCTTCTGACCATGTTGCATTCCTTTCTCAATATGTACTTCTAGCACCTTCTTTTCCTGAGTAACCTTGTTTCCTTTGCATTGTGGGCATCTATCTCTGTCACTGATGACCTCACCTGCAAAATAATAGAAGAAATCCATATTAAGAAATGCATACAGAAATGTGTAGCCAGCCCAAAACAAGCAAGTTAGATTTACATACCTGAGCCTCTGCATTCAGGACAGACATGTTGCATCTGCTGAAGCATTCCCAGTCCAATTTGACGTGTGGTTACTTTGATTCCAGTACCTTGGCAGCTATAACATTTAGAAGAAGCTCCACTCTTTGAACCTTTCCTGAAAATTTGAGGATGGATGTCAATAAAAGGTAATCAGGCCAGTCACAAAGGGCTTTTTGAGAGGATGATTTAGGAGAAAGAGGAGGCAGGAGAGACAAACAAGAACTATGAAGCAAACTCGTAAATAAAGGTACGAGATGGGAGTAAAACACCATCTACTAAACTCAGGAGACCACTACTAATAGATACCGAGTACAGGTATTGTGCATGCTAATAGACAACTGAAAATCAATGTGTAATCTCTGGAGACAGCTATGAATTTATTCAAGCACGTGAAAAGACAACATATCAATAATTTGTTGACAGTAAATTACGCTCAAAACCACATAATCTAACTCTAAAACATGTTTAACCATGAAAGAGATAGAATACATACCCTTTACATTTGCTACATAGAGCATTCCTGGAAAGAGAGAGTTTCTTTGTGGTTCCATTGTATAAGTCTTCCAAAGAAACTTTCAGACTGTGCACAACATCTTCACCTCGCTTCTGCCTTCTTCCTCTTGAGCTACCACCACCTAAAAAGTTGAAAATACTCGTGATTAAATTTTGCAACAAAATATTCATAAAATCAAAAGAGACTGTAGACAATGATTAAGAAAAAAAAAATCTCTTACCAGGAAAGCCTCCACCACCAAAAAATGTATCAAAAATGTCGAATGGGCTGTGAGAAGGACCACCTCCTCCCATTCCCTCTTTAAGAGCATCTTCACCATATTGATCATATATCTCTCTCTTCTCAGGGTCATTAAGCACTTCATAAGCATGAGCCAATTCCTTGAACTGAAAAAGGAGTATCAAGATATAGGGTTAAAACGAGAAAGCCCCTAAATCTAATTACTTATAATTGTACTTAAATGGAAACTCTAGGGTTTGCAAATTCTAAAAAGATACAAACTTTTATTCCCAAACAAAGCCAAACCAAAAATATGCCAAATCTATTTCAAGATAACACAGCTTGAAACACGACCCAGATAAACCTTCTAAAATATTACACTACATTACACTTTCAAAATAATAAAGATTGTTTTATCTTTACCTTCTCGGGATCTCCACCTTTATCAGGATGATTCTTTATGGCAGCCTTCTTATAAGCCTTCTTCAGCTCATCTTGGGTTGCACTTTTGGAAACTCCAAGTACTTCATAATACTTGGTGTTATCACTCTTCTTTGGGACTCGTCCAAACATGATTCAATTATCTGTTTAAAATAGCATTTCAAAAAAAAAAAAACCCTCAATTAACCTACGAAAATAAACGTAAACCTAACTCCAAAAGACAGAAGTAAAAATCGCAGTTGATTATAGATCGCAACAATTAAGAGACTCACCAGTTAGGGTTATGAGGTTGCGAAGGAGAAAACGAAAGATAAATTTAAGGAAATCTGGGTTTTTGCTTGCGAGAAGAAAAACTTGAGAGAGAAGGCGATTTCGTTCCCAAGTTTCTCCTCACAAATCGTAGAGGAGTTTTACCGAATCGTGAGAATCGTTTATAAAAGGAAAATTTATTTTTCTACTGTCACGCCCCTTTTTGTTGCTTGCACTTCAGTTTAACCGACTGTCTAATGTCTTTGCTTTTTGTTGGGACTGTAAATAGCAAAAGTGGGTGTGTCCTGAGTGAGTATAGTAATTCCTTCTCCGAAAGGGAATAGGGAGAGTGATGTCACGTGCCAAGCGAAGGCCCCGGCACGCGTTTCCAAGAAAGGGAGATAATTTTTGAGGGGAAAAATATATATATATATATACTAAATATATATATATATATATATTATATACACTAAATATTATTTGAAACACCCAGGGATATTACTAAAAGCTCCTTTTGAGAATCGATGAGGAAGCTCGATTTGAACATTTTTTGTCCTTTTATGTCTTTTCTCATTTGATTAATTACTAAGAAGGCCTTAGTTTCTCATCATTTCCTTTTCCTCAAGCCCTTTTTTGTAATTACAAGAGTTTTTAACCAATTGAATGTGAAAGCATTTATTGACCATCAAATCATGTATTATTTATTTATTAAGAAGACCCTCAATTAGTTTCTCACAATTCATTTGGGTCTTTTGTCACTTTGAAGACTCATTTGCCCACTTTGTGTCCTCCTTTTGTTCTTCCTAATTTCACTATTTCTGTAATTTTATGTGTAAAACCCATTAAAGTTTTCAGACTAATTGGTTTTGTTTTAATTTAATGATTTTCTTCTAAAAAATAAAAAGGTCTCTCATCTTTCTCGAACTATAGTAATAGAAAGAATTTAATTAGATTTATGAGAAAGAAGATATTTTAAGTAGCAAAGGTTAATGTCCGAGAATAAGAAATGGATTACAAGCTACAATTTTATCAATAAAAAATGAATTTTACAGCTATAACTCAACCACCATTATTAATAAGTTATATATGTTGAAAATTGAGATCCATTTAAATAGCAAACTACTTCACAAATACAAAAAATACTAATAAAATTTCAAATTTTTGAAACAAAATCCTTTTTATATTCAAACAATAATAACAAAATCTATAACAAATAATGTCTGACGCGCCAGCGCGGACCGATCAACTTGTACTTAATTAAATAAATATCTTAGGGTTGTAAACGTGAGCATCGCAACCGTCCAATGTACAGATCGGACGATTAATGTTACTCCAGGCGGCTTCAACAGAACGAGCCGTCTTGTTTGGTCATAACTCATAAGTCATAATTGACGGCTAGCTAAGGCCCCTAACGACGTCGTTTCTTTACCAATATATAAAATCCTGCCTTTTTATTTAATTTTTTGAAATAACCTTTTTTATTTAATTAGACTATGTAATGTAATATGTAGTACATATATATATCCTAAGTTTCATTAGGACAAGGTTTTGGATTTATATTTATATAATTTTTATAAATAATAAAAACATAAATGCCGACCAAAAATTAGGACAAGGTAAATTGGCTTTAGTATAATATGATCTTCTATAATATATATATAGTTACGATTATTGTCCATTGATGACTAATTAACTCTTATGTAACTTTACCATATTAGATGGTCAAGAAGTGGCATATAGGCAACTTCATCAGATGAAGACAGAAGTGGGATTCGCCCAATTCCTTTCACTCGAGTCTTTCAAGGATGCTTGTAACGGATACTTGTTCGATGATTCTTGTGTTTTTGGGGCTGAGATTTCTGTTTTTGAACGCACTGGCAATTGGGAGCAAGTCTCCATAGTCAAGAATCCGGTCAGTAATAACAAATTAATAACTCTCAAGTTTGAAAATCTTTCAAAAGCACACGTGGACCGTCACTATTCTTCTGCTGTCACTCTTGCAGATGCAAATTGGTAAACTAAATATTGGAGTGAATCCTCCTCTAATCTCTTTAATTAATATATACTATATATATTAATTAGGTCTGTGTTTTCTGATTAAAAGTTATTGATAATTCGATATAACCATATATATATCTCCTTGCAGCCATAAAGCATTTTTCCAATTCTCTTGTGCTGCAAGTTGGGGTTATGCTAAGGTGGTGACGTTAGAGGATCTTCATGATGCTTCAAAGGGATACATCAAGAATGATTCTTCGATTGTTCAAGTCGAATTTACTGTCATTAGTAAAGTCGTTTGTTTCTCATCATAAAACTACTGCCTTCTTGTGTTTCCCAATGTAAAATACCCAACCATATTATTTATACTAGTATAGTACTAGTGTCCGCCTCCGCCTCGCCTCCACGAAAGAAGCTTTTTTTCGTTGTCTGTTTTCTCTTTGTGTCTGTTTGACAATGGCAGAAAGTGACGAGGAGAAGAAGGATCATATTCATGGGGAAGAAGAAGAAGAAGAAGAAGAAGTAGAGAATTATAAGGATAGATTGAGCCATCTGCCAAACGAAATTCTACTTCACATCCTCTCTTTCTTACCGGACACCAAGTTTTGCGTTCGAACCAGTGTCCTGTCCAAAAGATAGAACTGCTTGTGGGCATCTGGTCCACACCTCGTGTTCGACAGATTTGAATTCTCCAATCCATGGTTCAACTTCAAGGAATCTGTGCTTCGTGTCTTGTCCGGGCGCGACAATCTCTCTGATGTCACCAAATTCACTTTCAAGAACCGTGCACATCGAAACAGGGACGACATCTCCTTCATCACTGGAGTAATCAACTATGCCTTGTCCCATAATGTGAAGCATCTTAGACTTTCCTTACCTTTTTCATCCTTCCAACTATTATCCCCTTTCCTCCATAATTATCTGTCCTTGAAAGCTCTAGAGTTAAATTTCTTCCATGATTCTCATCAATTGAAGTATTGCACTCTTCCCAACTTGACCACTTTATGTCTCTCTAATTGTACTTTCGGCTCTGCCCATAAATCCACTACTTCAATCGACCCTTTTTTAGGACTTGTTAATCTCAGGAGTTTGCGATTATGTCATAATAATCGCTGTAAGATTGGCGTCAGGAATTTTAAAATTAGCGGACCTCTACTTGATAGCTTGACCATTATAAGTAGCTTTGATGATAATTTTAAGCTTGAGATTCAGATTGTTGCCCCTAAACTCCGTTTTCTCAGATTTGAAAGGCTTACCATCTGGAAATTCTCCAATCTTGACTTTCCTCTCTTGGAAGCCGCGCATATCTGGTTATATAAGTTACCATCATTTGTAACAATAAATTTGATTCGGGGGCTTTATAATGCACACTCTCTAGTGCTCAACTCCGAAATCATTAAGGTATATTTTCTCTTTCTCTGTTTTTTTTTCCCCTTAATTATTGTAAATTTGTAATAGTGGAATTGACATATATGTATATCATGATGAATAATCTTAGTGTCTCATGGAGCACCCGGCTGTATTAGAAGATCAAGAATCTCCATTTGTCAGATTGAAGACTTTGAAAGTGTCTCATGTTGATGATTACTCATTGGATATTCCCGACTATGTGATGAAGTTTTTTGGCCATGACATAACAGTTGAGAAGATTTAAGAGGTACTTTTTGTATGCAAGTATTTTGGCCATAACATAAGTATTTTGGCCATATTCATCAACCCTTTTTTAGGACTTTTTTTTTTTTAAATCTCAAGAGTTTGCAATTATTATATGTCATAATAATCGCTGTAAGATTGGCGTCAATTTTTATTATTTAGTATGTAAACTTTTTTATTAATTTTAGTATATTGTTCATTATATACTTATATATTTTACCAAATGATGGAAGGGTTATCTTTCAACTCATTATTATTCTTTCGGAATGCAGAGATTCTAAACGTATTCATAGTCTACAAGATAGGGATAATTAAACCCAAGAAGAAGAAGTATTCCAAGTTTTGCTAGGCAGGCAATGCCCATTAATATTTTCTATTTATTTACTTAGGCCTCCAACTCACAAATATAAAAGAAAAGAAAAAGTTAAAAGGAACAAAACCTGTTTTTATAATGGGCTCTCTCATGGAGGATAACTCAAAAAAACTTGGTAAACCTGTCATTTATATTATTAGTTGACATGAAAGCAAAAAGATCAGTAAAGCCTTTCTAAGTTGTTTTTGGTCTATATATGTTTTGTAGGAATCAGAAGAACAACAAGGGAATTCCCTCCATCTCACTATTTATTTAAAGTTGAATCCTTCTCTTTGTTGGCCAAATCAGGGGTGGAAAAATATGAATCAGATGCCTTTGAAGCTGCAGGTCACAAATGGTAGTAAATTCATATTTATCTTATTCTTTTAATTAGGGTCTTCTTCCTTTAAAAATTTCTTTTTGTACTTTTGTTTATGTCTTGAAAAACTGGTCTCCTTTAGGAGATTGGCCTTGTACCCAAATGGAGACACTAAAAGCAATGGAAGTGGCTTCATCTCCCTTTACCTGGTAATTGATGAAACTGAAGATTTACCTCTTACTTGGGAAGTCCATGTCAGCTTCAGGCTATTTGTGCTTGACCAGATTCATGACAAGTACTTGACAATTGAAGGTACCCTTTTCTTATTTTATACCAACAAACAATTTATATTTAGTTAATAACTTTACATGATAATAATAGAAATTGACCCATTTCTTAATTTGATTGATTAAAATCTTTGTAGATGCTGATGGAACAATCAAGAGATTTCATTGGATGAAAACAGAATGGGGCTTCGCCCAATTCCTCTCATTTGAGATATTTAATGACTCTTCTAATGGATACCTTGTTGGTGATGGTTGCATATTTGGGGCAGAGGTTTTTTTAATGGAACGCAATTGTAAATGGGAGTGTCTTTCTATGATAAAGGAACCTGAAGATAATACCATAGCTTTCAAGTTGGAAGGCTTCTCAAAATTAGACAGGAAGTATTATGAATCTTCTGTTCATACTATTGGGGACTCAAAATGGTATTCCCTCACTAAATTTGCCATACCTTTCTCTTAATTTTCTTCTAAGTAAATTGAAAATTGAACATTTGTTTTGCTAAACAGGAAATTGACAGTTTATCCCAAAGGAAATGTGAAATTTAAGGGCAGAGCACTCTCTGTTTTCTTGGAATTAGTTGAGGCTGAAAAGCTTCCTCCCAAGCGGAAAGTCTATGCAGAATACAAGCTACGAGTAAGAAACCAAATCAACGATAATCACATGGAATTCACAGGCAAATTCAATTATTTTCCTCTTTTGAGTCATAAAACTTGCTCTGTTCTGTTCAATTTTCTTATTAATTCTCCATTTGGTTTGGGTTGTTAAAATGCAGTGGAGCGTTGGTTTAGTGCAACAAGTGTAAATTGGGGGTATCCACAGTTCATGGCGCTGAAAACTCTTCAAGATGCATCCAAGGGTTTCCTTGTGTATGATTGTTTGATTGTTGAAGCAGAAATTACCGTCATTTCTAAAGTCAAGCGTTTCTCATAAAATCAAGCAAATAGCATATACTATTGGATTGATATATGATGCTATTGAGATCATTTTAAAACACTATTGTAACTTGTGAACAAATTAAGTCTTTGTTTATTGCTTGGAATGTAAAGGTTCCTTTTTCATACTTACTTACTTAGTAATGGCGTCATTAGCAATTAATCAATTCGACATACACGTTCTGGCTGGCTTTTGCTGGTTACTAATTAATTTTATATAAAATATGTATTCTTAAATTTCTTTGTCGATTAATCTATTGTTTTTTGTTTCTTTTCACACTATAATATCTGAACTTTGATCTACCTTGAGTTTGTCTGTTTATGCAAGACCTTAACTTCTCCAGTCTTTCTTTAATACTATTGATACAAATAATAGTACAATTATTATGCCAATAAAAATATTGTTCCAAAAGTCAACTAGTATGGGTCTTTTTTAATTGTCATACTCCAAATTCTACCCATCATTTGGCATTTTAAATACTCTTATCAAGGTTCGATCATCCATATATAGTTATATCAGAAATCAGAGCTTTGATTTCCAAATACTCCTTCACAAGGTAGCCATTGTAATATCATTGCTCTGAGTTCTGATCTTTGAAGCTAGGCGAGGCAGATGACCTACTCTGCAATGGAGACTATGTTCCACACTTCTGGCTCTAGCAGCAGCAGCAATGAAGGTAAATGATATTTTGTATTTTAGCTTGAAACCCATGTTCCTTTCTCTTGATATATTGTTTCATTTTCATGTTCTTAATTTCCCCAGAAATTGTAAGGTATAAAAGAGACATTCCACCGGCTCACTACACCTTCAGAATTGAAGGCTTCTCCTTATTGTTGAAGTCCAAGGTTGAGAAAATTGAATCTGCCATTTTTGAAGCTGGGGGCTATAAATGGTGCGTATGTCTTCAAGTCTGTCTCTGAATTTTGAATACACCTATTTAAGATTTGCTTGCTATTGATTACTTAATATTCATGGTTAATTTGTTTGTTGCTTTTCACTTAATAATTATTAAGGAGGTTGGTCTTTTACCCAAATGGAAACACCAAAAGCGAAGGGGAAGGCTATATCTCTCTTTATTTAGCCATGGAAGAAACCAAACTTTTACCTAGCCGTTGGGAAGTCAACGCTGAGATCAAATTATTTGTACTTGATCAAAAAGAAAACAAGTACTTGACTGCCCAAGGTATAGCTTTGATCCTCTGTTTTCTTATGATCACAAGAATTCAAATTCATAAGCTAATTTATTTAAATCCCAATTTAAAAATCAATTGGTAGATGCCAAGAATGGAGGAATAAAACATTTCCATGAAATGAAGACCGAAGCGGGATTTGCAAAGTTACTTCCTCTTGAAACTTTCAATGACACAAGTAATTATGGATTCCTCTCTAAGGATTGCTGCGTATTTGGGGCGGAGATTTTCGTTGTTAAACCCAGCGGTAAATCTGAATGCCTTTCCATGGTTGAGTTAGAAGCCGGTCACGATACTTTTACTTGGGAGCTAGAAAAATTCTCTACCCTAAATCAGGAATATTATTTCTCAAAGCCATTTACTTTTGGTGGAAAACAATGGTATATTATGTAACTAATTTCTCAAAATTTCTAGTAATTTTAAACTTACCTTTACTATAATTCTTAATTTGTAATATCGAATGATCATAATAATTTTCAGGAAATTAAAGCTTTTCCCACAAGGTATTGACGATGAGAAGGTAAAGGGTGATTGGTTGTCGCTTTACTTTTGGCTATGTGATAGTTCAACAACCCTTCCACCTAAGGGAACAGTATATGCAGACTTCAAGCTACGGGTGCTAGATCAACGACGAGATCAACATGTTCAAAAATCAAGTAAATTACTTGTTAAAACATGACCATTTCTTTTTTTTTTTTATATCACATCCGGCATCCAAGGCTTTGCCTTGACTAATTCGGATCCGACCCGCGTCGCGCACCTGATTATGGTGGATGAGTCTCCCAACAGGGGCAACTGCGTACGCAAAAAACATGACCATTCCTTCAATTTAAACTTAATGATGATTAATTAATGATCGATTTATTCTAAATGAATCTTAAATTTTATTGCAGCAACTCATTGGTTCACGGCATCAAGCCATTTTTGGGGTTGGAAGGAATTTATAAGACTAGGAAACCTACATGAAAGGTCCAAGGGATTTGTGATGAATGATACTTTGAAGGTTCAGGTTCAAGTTAATGTCATTTCTGTGACTAAGTGTTCCAAATAAGGAAGCACTTGCTATTGTTCTTACTTAATTATGTTGGTTTTCAGGGTCTAGACTTTCCATGGAACGTTTCATATGTGTGTTTATTAATTTGTATTCATCAGTTTTACATTTTAATTTAATGAATAACACAGCCTATAGCTGTGCAATTATTAATGTTCATGAATGTTGCGCAACACTTGAATATATTGAAAATGTGTAAAATCTGCTCAATTTACTTTACAAGGAAGGAAATAATTATATATCCATATATACTGTATTGCCATTTCGCAAAACATTCACAATTTACTTCAAGTGAAAATAATAATTAATAAGGACATTTTGCATATATATATACATTGTATCGCCAACTCATCACTAAGTGTAAATGTTTAAATTGGGTCTTTCTTTACTATCTATACATACATATATATATATATATATATATAGTAAGGCCAACTCGTTTTGAAGTGTAAAGTTTATATTTGCTTAATTTATTTTTTAGTTTTTAAATTAGGAAGTACTTTAATTATATTATATATTTATTTATGTCCATAATGTATGATTCCATCCAAGGTCAATAAAATGAAAATGGACTAATCATGTGAAATAAAATTCTGAAATCGAAATGTTCAAATATTTTATACGTATAGTCAGGCAAGGCAACACAGCAAATTATTATTTTGTATATAATTTTGTAACCGTCGTCGACGCACCCGCTCGAAAAATAACCCCTCTTGGATTATATATATAATTTATAATTTACCTTGTAAAGCCAACATTTCCCGAACCATCACAATGCTGATTTCCTTAATACTAATTCTTATACCCAAACTGATCCTCCCACATTCATTTCATAGATTTGTCTTCACTCTCATTCTTTCCTAGTGTTCAATTTTCCCCAAAGGCCAAAGCAATCCATTTTGTTTTTGGCCAAAGCAATCGATTGATTTACTTCCATGGAGGCACCAATAGTGTGGACTTGTTGTTTTGGAGAAAGCATCCTGCCGCCGGTTGGTACATTAATGAATGGCTTGATTTATAAAGTGAGGCCATGTGGTCATCTGAACCCTTTTGCTGAGCCATGGCATCCCTTGATGAACCGCGCTCCTGAGTCAGATCGCTGCTTGTTCCTAACATTCTCCAAGGGACACCCTTTAACGGAGATTGAAATTCTCAGATTCTTTACTCAGTAAGTAATAATACTAACAATTACTAATAGTAAAAAAAATGAAGTTGTAATTTTTGGTGAATTAATTGTGTTTTGTATGCCCATTGCCCAGCAAATATGGGAATTGCGTGGAAAAAGTGTACGTGCATTGGGCGCCACCGCCAGGGGAGGAGAATTATGGGAACGATGAGTCGTCGACGACGGCACAGTTCGGCAAGATTGTGTTCACGGGGCAGACCATTCCGCTACTTCTGACCGCTTGCGGAGCCAAGGAATGCAAGTTCTTCGTCCATGGCAAGCCGCTCTGGTGCAAGCGCTTTGATCCCTCCAAGGCCCGCTCCTACTGGAAGACTTAAAAACCTTCTCTACTTTTTTTTTTTTTACTTACCAGTATCACTTCTTCTGCCCCATGTAAATTCAAGATTGTAATAACCAAATTGCTTTGATTCTACAATAAAAACCTTCCGTTTTCATTTTTTTTTTACTAGTATTTGTTTCGTTTTCAATGGGCTGAGGTCCGAAAAGGGCTTTATTGTGGGCTGCATATTGACTGGGCTATATTTATACTATCTTGATTTAACTTCTCCAAGAACTACAAGTCTTTTTTTTTTGGCACCATCCAAGAACTACAAGTCTATCAACCGATAATGTCCAGGAAATAACACTGAAAGCGAAAAGAAAAAAGAGGCCTTAATATCAAAAGTCATAAGTCAAAACCCATATTATTATCCATCTAGAAAGAATTAGAAAGCATGCTTTCTTGTGTCATCCTCATCCACTTAATTTAGGTGTGAGTGGAATGAAAACTTGACAAAACGAGTTTTATTATTAGTCTGGATTCATTATTAGTCTATCCCATAATGTTACAGAGTCTGCTATATAACCAAAAAAATTGATCCGAAATTTGTTATTCCATGACATGTTGTTACATCATTGGTCCAACAAACTGGTCCCATCACTATTTAAGTGGGGTTTTGCTACAAAACATGAGATGACTTCACATTACACATTATTCGGGACAAAATTCTGATCAATTTTTCTGGTTGTTTAGAATTTTCCAATGTTACATATGTTACAATTTCATTATTTATTTTTTTGGTACAAAAATATGATAATTACATTAGCTTTCAATTAATTGCATTACATTAGATCTTTTAATCTTTATTTTTTTCACTAAATGGAAACTCTTTCATTTCTTTTTCCCTTTATTTACAAATCTCAAATAGGATTTCTTTCTTGTTTAAAACACTTCTTAATTATTGGTATACAATTTCATTTTGATGTATGGGACATTTTTCTTTTTCTAATTATTGACCAAAACTTTTCACCTAAACCATGATTATGCAAACAAAAGATTTTTTCATTTAATACTAGTATAATTTGTAATTTGTATGGGACCCAAAGTCCTTGAATAACGATAATATCTGTGGGGTTTATATTTTCTTTTTTCGTTACTAACGGCTAAAATATTAGGAAAATCATTTTCAATTTCCTTTCGTACCATTTTCGTATTAAAATAAGGATCGAAAGCACAGGGAAACTGAATTCGCGAAAACTCTGTATATAAGAAGGGAAGCAAACGCGGATACAATGCCACTAACATTGGGCACCCGTTTTATAGCTCCTTTCCCAACTCCCATCTCCATTAGAGTAAAAAACAGAGACGGAAGAAACTCTCTGCTTCATCGGAAAACTCTAGTACTCATTCGAGCGACCGCCATGGATTCATCTGAAACAAAACCGTATTACCAGAACGTTGTGGTAATGAGGCACGGGGACCGTATGGACAATTTCGATCCCACGTGGAAAATCAAGGCGGAGAGGCCATGGGACCCACCGCTTATAGATAACGGCTTAGCCAGGGCCTTCCGTACGGGCCTAACGTTACGGGACCAGCTTGGATTTCCGATCCATCGAGTCTTCGTTTCCCCGTTCCTCCGTTGCGTCCAAACCGCATCGGAGGTTGTCGCCGCCCTTTGTTCCGTCGGTAACAATCCAAATGCCAAGACATCTCGCGATGTCGTTTCAAGCGACCCATCAAAAGTCAAGGTTAGATCAAATGCGTTGAAATAAATTCATCTCTGTTTTAAAAAGTTGAGATTTGAGACCATCTTATTGTATTTGACCAGGTTTCTATTGAGTATGGATTGTGTGAGATGTTAAATAAAGAAACAATTAGGCTTGATGTTGCACCCAAAGATGGAATCTTTCGTTTCGATATTCCAAAGCTTGAGGCTTTGCTATCCACTGGCACAGTGGATCATACTTTCGAAAGAGTTTATAAAGAGGTAATATTTGCAGTTTCTTCGATCTATTTCCTATTTAAAGACTTTTTGTGAGTTCATTATGCTTGATTCTTTGTCTTTTAAATTACAGGTGCCAAAATGGGAAGAGACCGTGATGGGTACAAGGAGTAGATATCAAAATATTGTTAAGGCTCTCGCAGATAAATACCCATCAGAAAATTTGCTGTTAGTAACTCACGGTAAGCTTTCATTCCTCAAATTTGTCTGGCATATTTGGCCATTTGTCATCTTGATGATTATAAGAATCAAACTCTGGCTTTGTATATGCAGGGGAAGGTGTTGGAGTTTCGGTTTCAGGATTCTTGGAGGACAAAACTGTCGTTGAAGTAGATTATTGTGCTTATTCAGAGCTGAAAAGGCCAATCTCTTTCAAGAATGATTCTTTCACTGCTGGAAATTTTGAGGTGCTTACAAAAAGTGGCCAGACTGGCGTTACTTACTTTGATAACCATCAACTTGTTGATTAAATGTTTCAAATGATGAAGTTGACTTTATATCCGATTGAATTGGTCATTGTCTTCCCCTGTTTTGTTTGTTATCAGTCCAGATTGAGAAAACTATAGTTTTGATTAGCTAATAGCATTCATTGTATTTGAGTAATTTGACTTGGAGGGAAAGATGTAGTCTTTCTGGATAGTGGAATTGTTCTTTCTGTATGGCAAAACCAGTATAATAAAGCAAGAACCATCTATTTGTTGCTCAAATTGAGTCTTTACTGTTACAACATTTCATCCATGAAAGAAAAAGAATAACCTCCTACGATTAGAAACAGTAACAAATTACAAGAGGCAAGTCAAATTTGAAGAAACTAGTTAACATGTTAGAAGACAAACTTCCTTGTTCATGAATATTACTGTGATGGGCTTGGAAGAGGCTCCATATGATCAAACATGTCAGCAGGGAAATCATCAAAGAAGGTATCAGGAGTCACTGGATTGTCAGTTCCTTCCCTTGGGCCCAATCCTCTATTTCTCACTGGTTCAAGAAATGGCTGCCCAACATGTCCACAGCCAAGTTCAGGAACATCCATTGATGCAAAAACCTGTGAAAAGTAAGGATCTTCAAATTTAGCCAAAAGGTCTTGGCTTTCCAGAGATAATGTCAGGTATGATTGGGGCTGTGGGATCTGAGGGAACATAATTTGTGGTTGGGCCTCAGCATATGGGTTTTTCCCTCTTGACAAAAGTTCAAGCTGCGCTATGTTTGCATCAATGGTATACAAATGTGGATTCTTTGCATCTGGAAATTGCTCCATTTTGATACCCTCAGAGTTGTCAATGTAGGATGATGAGCAAGATTGGCCCTTGCAGTTTGACTCTTCTTCCATGGACGATCTGAACTTCGGGGCCTAAAATTTCACAAAAAGACAACAGCCTAGATAAGTAAAGCCTCCTACTAATTCCCCTAGACATTATTCAAGGTTTTATTTAAAAATCAGAACAGTTTATGGCATTGTTTTTGGAGTTGGAACTTCACTCCAATTCAACTTTAAGCATTGTTTTTGTCTTTCTCAAGCATCTGGTGTTCTTGTCAACTGTTAATTCATTTAACCTAATCATCTAAAGTCTAAAGTCTAACGTCTAAACTGCGACACACTTTAATGTAATTGCAATCGATGAGCACAATTGTTCAAGCATTCCCAAGTAAGCAGAAAACAAACGTGAAAAGTATTTCCTGATGCAGATTCTGCACTTTTTCTTTGAGTAATATAATCAAATGGAATGCAACATTACTATTTGCTAAACAGGTAGTAATTAGTTCCAAACCAGATTGGTAAACAAAATCCAGAAAACCACATGAAATTTGAAAACAACCATGAAATTGCAGTTGATAGAAGATTGAAAATGTTGAATATGTTTACCTCCAACGTGGAAACATCATGAAAAACAGGAACTTCCTTTTTGATCTTGAGTGGTTTGGAATGGGAAGGTGTTCCTGAATTCTGCAAAATCCTAGCAAGTCTCTTCTGCCTACTGCTCCAAAAATTCTTCACGTCGTTATCAGTTCTTCCAGGCAAATACGTAGCAATTTTGGCCCATTTGTTCCCAAACTGCGCCTGCAATTCTATCACCACCCTCTCTTCCTCCGCCGTAAACTTACAGCCACTACGAAAATTCAGAAAAGAAGGGGAAAAATGAAGAATCAGTCGTGAAGTAGAAGCAATCAAGCAAATAGACATGAAAGTGATCAACAGAGACAAAGTTTACTTCTTCAAGTTGGGTCTAAGTTTGTTAACCCAACGAAGACGGCACGATTTGCCAGTTCTTTGCAAAAGCCCTTTGGATCGAATGGAGCTCCAGTCTCGAGGGCCATATTTCTTGACATGGTAGATTAGCACTTCGTCTTCCTCTGCTTTCCATGGCCCCTTCCTTATCTGACTTATCTCTGCTCGCTTTCCTGCCATTTTCCCACTTTGGCGAATTGCAATCCCTAAAAATGAAGCAAATTCCCCTTTTCTCTTTGAAAGACTCGATTTTCACTCTGGTCTAAATTATTTCTCTGAAATTGATTCTGAACTCTTCTTATAATCTTCGTTTTTATGTTACTCTGTTTTGGTAATGACGGTTAAGACGGTTATTGCCACTATCCTCCGCCAATAGCCCCACGTTCCCAATTTTTTCTCCCGTTCAAAAATCGTGTTGAAGTTACACATTTGCCCCTTGCCCGTCCCTTTTTTCTCACCTTCGAACCATCAATCATGGCCCCCATGGGTGTTCTACGGATTTTCTGATTGTATGATTTTATATCCCACTAAAAAACTTGGGCCTGAAGTTTCGGAGCAATTTAAACTGAAGTTCTTATGTGAAATTTCTGCTTGAAAGTTGAAATTAAATGTATCAGAAAATCATGTTTTATAAAAACGTGGATTATCATATGCATGTTTTGAAGTCGACACAGTTCAATACAGTTCAATTTCGGATTAATCGAGACTTAATGTGTCTATCAAATATTGGAGATTTGTAATAAAGAGAGGGGTGTATTATAATAGATTCTTATATGATCTAGTTCAGGCAACAATATGATATTCCACATCTGCAATGAAAACAAAAATTTGTTGATTGATTATACCATTTAATTTTAGAGCAATGAAATGAAAGTTATTATATACACAAAGAAATTGAAGAGAATTGCTCAACAATTTGAAATAGCTAGCGTCTATCTATTGTTTGTCAGAGGCACTAATTGCAGTGTCATTAGCAGCCTCTTCTATAACAATTCCCACATCAAGAGCACCACCATCCACATAATTCGTCACCTGTTCGCAGATCTCACAATTTGCCTCTTCAACATTATTTTCAAGTTCACATTTAATTGTAGAAGGTTTTTCTTTTTCTGTAAGAAGTTTCTGCTTGCCAGAATCATCAGTTTCTTGGGCTGCAACATCGGGAACTGGTTCACTGTCACCATAATTCAACGTTGTTGAACGGTTCTCTGAGTCTTCAGCCATACTGATGTCAACTGCTACTGCTTCATTGCCAGGATTAACATGATTTCCATCAGATTGGAGAGCGGTATCAGTTAAATGAATCTTATCTGCGATATCATTCTCACTTTCTGCTGCCATTGATGTATCTAGATTGAGAGCGCCTGAAGCTTCAGCCATTATGATATCTTCTTCACATCCATTTTGATCTCTTAAAGCATTATCTTTGGGAGGTGATTTGCTATTCACATTAGGCACCTTGTTACTTAAAGCACTGTCTCCATGCTCTGATAAGGCATTACCAGCTACAACCTCATTACAAGACGGTAATTCAGGTGGAGAAATACTAGAGGGTGGGTCAACATCCATCTCGGAACCAGATATTCCTTCTCCGGAGGCCTCACCATTACTGCTATTAGTGCCAACAACTCGGTCAACTGATTCACTGCCCAAATCACTAGCAATACCAGCAGGAGCCTCAGAACACTTTTCATGATTTAAGGTCCCATTTACACAACGATCCTCATCAACAAATCCTATATTCTGTTTTGCAGAAACCAAGGGTTCACTTCCTTGCTGATTAGGAATAGTATCCTTGGTGTTCTGAATAGGACTGACTAGTGCATTTAACTGTTTCTGTACATAGAGTGCTAAAGAAACAGCATGATCACGGATCAAAGAATCATGTGGTGGGCAACGTAGCATGTCAGTCAAAGCCTTATTGTACTGTAACAGGCTGAGAGATGGCGAGATAGATCCTTTTTCACGAAGGACTTTTATAACCTTCAACACATGCTCACAGAGGTTGCCCATTTCTGCCCCACTACAATCACAAACTCCAAACTGTGAGCCAGGGTTCCAAACGACATAAACTCTATCTTCATCAAGCTGTTCAGTCACTTTTGCACATCTCCCTTCAATTAAAACATCAGAATCCGGAATCTTCAATGCCTTCCGCCACGATGTTAAACCGCTCACCCACTCATCCTTCCAGTATCGTGCAAAATCATCTTTCGCTGAATATTCATCAAGCCAAAAGTACGAATGCACTTTTGTACCCAACTTATCAACCAGCCAATCAATCCGTTGGTAGACAGCAGGATCCTTCTCATTTGACAACCGGAGCTTGAACTGATTGTGGTAAAATTCCATTGCTGCACAAGTTTCCAGGCTTGCAAGTGGAAGTGTTTGAAGTGCAGAGATCCAAGCACCTGTAACAAGAGAAAGTACTCATTTTCTTTTTCCACAAGTTAAGATGTACTCACAAAGGGGAATAACTGCCTTAAGCTGTTAGTGAAACATAAATGTTCTTTCATTCAATACAAATGATGTTTGTGTAATCATCTTTTTCAAAGTAAAATTATTTATACCGTCCTTATGGATATTATATTAAACAAGAGCACAATAACAGGTATAAACTAGAACACAAAGATAGCAACGACGGGTAAAAGTAGCAACCAACCTATTCTAGGATACCAAACTGCTGTGAAGTAATCCATAAACTCTGAGCAATCAATAAAATCTTCCATGAATTTCTTGAACAAATCAACATTTCCACAGCCTCTGCAAATTTCATCTACTGCCAGCCCAAGTCGCCTTGATAGTTCAACGCGCATCTCTATCTCTGCACATCTCTTCACTAAGTTTTTGTGCCATGCATGGCGGACCCGCCAAAAGGATATCAATACAGAGCACTCAAAAACATCCCTGAATATAATGCCAGGAAAAATATTATGACCTAAATTGCACATTGCATCAATCTATCCAGGACAACAAACGTTATAACCATTCATCATGTTTATATGCAATATTTTAGAAGGCTATTACAGGAATCATATGAACTTATGCTCACAAAACAGAACGGACAATGGAACAATCTTCTTTCACAATATATTAAAACCATAATGTCAGCTCAGATGAAGGACTTAAAGGCCAACCTGATTGTGAGGACATCCGTTGAAGGATCATCAACAATAAATCCAGCCAACTTCCAACTAGGATCTTTTGTTCGTACCCTATTGTATAAAGCCCTCATCCATCTATGAGCATCCAAACTAGCAAATCTCGGTGTTATAATCCAAGCTACCGGGATAGCTTTCTTGTCTGAATTGAAGACAATGAGACTGTGAACAGGATACTGAAACCAATTTTTTAAAGGAGCACAGTTAGTTTCAAAGACATTAAAAGTCCTCATGGAATGACAATGACATTGATAGAAGTGAGTCAAATAACTAAGAGGTAAGGGCAGGGAAGGCAAGGAACCAAAACAGAAACAAACCTTCAATTTATTTGTTCCAAACCTTGAATCTGAGGCAATGAGGCTGCGATTTCCAAATCGAATCATTTGTTGCAACTGCCACTCAGTTTGAATGCCCAAAATAAAGGGGTCTGAATCAGTGAAGTCCTCATAAAAGAATACATGATTCTGGTGGCTCTCAACCCACATTTTTACACTGACTGCATCGTCTGCATCCAGCTCAAATGTAGAACGTCTAATGCTCCTCTCTTGTCTTCGGACAAACCTGTGGGTTAAAAGGTCATCACGGTTGTATGGACCACCCTGTTTCTCTACAGATTCATTGTGCCGCTGCATTATGGTCTCCACAGAGACCCCAACATACAGTAAAGATAATACACGTAGGCGGAGATCCTCTGAGATATATGGTGCATACATGGCACGTGTTCCAGCAGCTTTCTTGTCCTGTGGCCCGTGGCATGGCAAACCTTGCTTATCTACATGCTTTTCCTGGTTATATATTATTAGTGCAACTGATGGTTCTGCAATTAAGCGTTTAACAATAAAGTGGCAGGTGCATCCTCTTTTTGTATTGGGTCGACCAGCATTGGTCTTCTTAGGAATATATGTATTCCTGCTGGGTCGTACAATACCCCCTTTCCTATGGTCATCGGGACCAAATGAACACCAATACCTACAAAGTTAACAGGGTAATTTAAAATTAAACAAATCATAGTGCAATTATAGCATTCTGCAGAAGCCACCAAAATATTTAAACCAAAAAACAAAGGAAGAAAGAGGCTGGACCTACAGAATATATTCAAGAATACCATCAACCTTCGGCTTATAAGGTGCCTTTGGTGGTCTCCGCCTTCTTGCTTCAACATGAAACCTTGTAGGACAGTCTTTGTTTGAGGACTCACCCCTAACAAAGTCATCCACTCTAGCAAAGGGGATTAGAGCAACTCTGTCTATATTGTCACGCCAGCCTTCCACCTTAGACCAAACAAGCTCAGCAGCAGAGAATTCCAAGTTTGGCGGGCTTTGTACAGGAAGGGACAGAATCTCATCCCATCTAGCCATCTAAATTAGACAAAACAGTGATTATACCATTTATTAGCAAAGTGATTGCAATGGGTCAAACATGGCAAAACCCCAGTTATCAATCCTAATTACTGCCACAGCCCTTTTCTCTTATGTGCACAATAAAAATCGTTCAAAGAAAAATGAGAGTCATTATCAGCAACACGGCAGCACATTGAAACAGTTTGGTCATATTCAGAGACAAAATCCAAACAGAAAACAGAAACCTCACTGCAAGAACAATACTTAACAAAGGCCGCTTCAACCAAATTTAACTAAACTTGAGCCAAAAATTAAATAAAAGTTACACACAAAGAGATAGCAATGAGTATCCTAACATGTTCTCTATCAAAAGCGCAAAAGTCATTCAATTAGCCTCGCTAAAGAGCAAAGGTTCAGGTTTTTTATGACCCAAGGTTTCAAAAAGTTGTCCATTTCTTCATTCCACCTCTATTTCATCTCAAGAACCCAAAGATACCTTAAAAACTCCAGCTTTTGCAGGTCACTTTACTCAACTAAACGTACTATTACATGACTCACCAAATCTTTATAGAAAAAATAAGTTCCCATATTTCTATGCCAAGGTAAATAAATGCGTATATATAAAAGTTAGGGTCAAGGGTTACCTGGTAAAAGCCAGCTGAAAAAAGGCTCCTTTTTTCCTTCTCTGTTCTCTGTTAATCAGACAAACGGACGGAAGGAAGAAGAAGGAAAACAAAATACCTATTGTGCTTGTGCGCCGTGATATTTCATATATTTTGCAAAATGAAGGAACTCATTTTTTCGCATAATTATTCTTTGATCCCTCCATTTTGGAAATATTTGCTACTATACCCTTCTACATATTGGGCCTAAAAGACTAGTTACTTTGGGCTCGCAAAAGATGACCCAGTTTTATGGAGCCCAATTCGAAGAGACACGTGCGGCTTTAGGTGTCACGTGTCTGCAATAAAACCTCAGCCGCTGGGGTTTCTTGTTCCCCAAAGAGTTTTCTTTTCTGCTGTCTATCTGATTTATTCCTTTTCTTTTGAATTGATTCTTTTTCGAGTTTGGGTTTCTTTCGTTGCTCTTTTTTGTTCGTTGAAAATCCTGCAGTAAAAAAAGACATATTTTGCATAGGTTTTTAGGGCAAAAACAAAGGCTTTTTAGTTTGTATAGTTGAAGATGCAGCAGAACATCAGGAGGTCCATAATATCTAGTAGGAGCAGATGGGGTGGTTTATTGAGATCGTTCGTGGAATCTAAGCCTTGTTTCGATGGCTTTGCTTCATCTGCTAAAAGGGTATGATCTTTTATTAACTTTTGTTTTTTGGGTTACAAGGGATGATCTTTAATTTCTTCCTTTGTTTGCGAAGTTTTCGTTTTGTTCTTTCATTTGCTTTCTAGAGAGGTGCTATTTGCTTGCTGACAGAATGTGTTGCTTAAATATTAGGTGCATAGTGCATAAATTTTATATTAGTTATTAGTTGAGCAAGAAATCGAATGTGCCAGTCAATTTTATTGGATTTTTTACTGCCTTTATGTGGTTAAAGCCTAAGCATTGTTTTGACTTGGTCAATGTGAATGCATAATAGCTTATGAAACTATGTTTGTTTTTGGAGTATTTCTTAGATATGATGAATCTTTTTCAGTTGGTGATTCATTTCCTTGTGACATTGTGCAGTTTCCGGCGAATAGTAATTCTAGTTTTACAAGACAGTATGTGGCAGGTGCTAGTAATATGTTGAAGGTGGGGCGTAGTTCTTAGTCTATTTACCTTTTTTTCTCGCTATGAAGCTGCAGACTAATTGCTTTCTTCTCTTATTCTGCAGGGTACTCTTGGAGCTAATGGTTAGTTATTGCTCATATACAGCTCATAGATGTATATCTGTCAACATATATGACTAATTTATTAGTGTTTTGGCGAGTCAGCTGGAAATCTAGTTTGTTTTGGTAGAAACTTATTTCATGCATAAATGGTCTACTTGGTGGAGTGTGTAAAATGTTTAGGTCAAGTTGGATTAGTGCCACATTATTAGAATAGTTGTTCTCTTTGTTTCTCCATTTCTTATAATCTTGTTTCATGATGATGCTCGGCAGGAAGTTGTCTTCCATTTAGAGGACAGTGTGGTAGAGATTCTATAGTTAGCTGCCAGGCATCACTCGCACGCAGTGAAATTTATGGATCAAAGCGGATGTCTCCTTGCTTTGCTAGATCCTTTGCATCAAAATCTTCAAAGCAATCAAAAGAGAGAACATCTGAGGTTTGGATCTTACATTTACTTTTGGTCTTGCATCTTCTCATCTAGCTTTCGGTTTAAATAATTGATAATACTACTTTTAATGTTGTTATTGTCTGTATTCCAATATATATGTAAATGCAAGTTTTATCCTCTTCTATGATGAGGCAATAACTTCCTAAATGCTGAAGCATGCCAATGAGAGATTGGTTCCAAAGGATTAGGGGTTTATCATTGTCTTTTTTTCCAAGGATAAGCATGAATCAACTTACTTCATTTCATCTATTTTTCTTATGACATAGCAATAAAGAATAAACAAAGCATGAGCATTACTGAAGTCTATTTCATTTTGAGCAAAGTCCTTCTATCGATGTGGAAGTTCAAAGGTTCTTGTTTACAACCAGGGCGAAAAAAACTACATAATTATCTGAGCTGTAAATGCTATACTGGTTGAGTTCATATAGTTGCTGGATGTTCTTGCTCTTTGGGTTTTATGGTTACTTTAAGCTTCACATGATTTGTCTTAAGGTCGTTCTTATCCCTTTGACAGGCTAGGAAAGAGGTATCCACTGTTGAGGATCCCTTTGATGCTCCTACATACAATATCCCAGAAAAACCTGTGACATTTACTGAGGGGGCTAGCTACAGTCTCATTATCCTTGCTGGGCTTGGGGTTGCAGCTGCTGCAGGATATGCTGTTTTCAAGGAGTTGATATTTCAACCAAAAGAGTAAGAGTGAAAAATGCCTTGTTGGTAATTTGGCTATTAAGTGTTCTCCCTTTCTTACTTCCACCCTGATTCAAAAATGGTTTTATAGGTATAAGATATTCAATCATGCTCTGGACAGAATACAGAATGATAGCCAGGTTTGTTTAAAATGGCATGCTGTTGTCTTGGATCTAACATTGCGAAACAGTGCTTCGAAACTTACAACTTAAAGACAGCCTAGTTATACATGATTCTAAGCATTTTGAAGCACCAGTTTCGATGTCATTGCAATTCTTTGTTCACGGTGTATTTGTTTTTATCAGGTAAGAGTGAGGCTTGGGCATCCCATTAAAGGCTATGGTCAAGAAACTAGAAATCGTGCTGCTCGCCAACGTATTCCACACAGGATACATACAGATGAAAATGGCATAGAGCGCGTTGAGGTGATACTAGTTTTTGCATTTTACAAGCATGTTGAGAATTTCTTTCATATTTGTTAGCTATAACTAATGTGCAACCAAAGGAAAAGGAAAAACATGTTGAGTAGTAGCTCTGTTATGTTGAAATGTTGATTTGTGATTTCTTCTTAACCGTTTCGAAACAGGTTAATTTCTATATCCGTGGGCCTCATGGAGCTGGGAAAGTTTTTACTGAAATGTTCAAAGACAAAACGGACAACAAATGGAAGTACACCTACTTGGTTGTTCAGATCTTTTCACCTTCCCCAATAGAACTAATGTTGGAATCTTACTTGCCGGCAGCTGAGCCAAGTCCTCCAGTAAAGTAACATTGGATAAAGCTATATACTTATTCCTGCATTTAGAAGTTGAGCTTAGTTTTAAATGTCCCAGTTTTGATATCAGTCACCGCCAGTTGAATATTAGCACACTGCCTCTACTAGAATGGGGTAAAAATATTTGGGATTTTGTAAAGTTGATTGGAATTGCATTTTGTCCATTCATCTTGAATTTGTGAATGGGTAATGGATTTTTTTGTTTATTTGTTAACTTTACCCCTTTTGGTGCTGGTGCGTGGTAGTCTTAGATGCATACATCTATGGACGTGAACCTTGATTCTACCAGAATGTCCGTTGATTATACAAGTTACAGTCAATAATATATTACGGTAGTTCCCTTTCTCAGTCCCTTTCAATGCTCATTTTGCTTCGAATGTTGTTTCGACTGTATTTAATTTACCAGACCAAAGAATTCATAAACATTCTAGTCGGTACGAGGTAGGCATCTTTGAGGTTTCGCTTTGTTCAGAGTTGCACCCTGAGAAACAATGAACATTGATGCTAAACAATTTGGATTGTTAAATTGGTTCGATTATTGTGCTGATAAGGGTACATTGCTGTAAAGAAAATACAAGGCACTGAAAAGTAAAAAATGAAAACGAAAAACCCAGAAAGATCCTACAAAAAGAATGGGCTTAAACGAACGCCAATTCTTATTCATCTCTTGCCCTTGGACGAATCCCAAGTCCAGTTCTTATACTTGTACCCACTTCCATCAAATCTTCTACCTGTTAAAATTGAGAATTCGTGGAAATGAACGATGGTGAAAATTTGGAAACGCAGAAAAACAATAGATGTGTTTAAAAATTAAAATCCACCTTGTGAATCCCGGAGGCTTTAAGGAAAGCGACGGAAGCAGACGTAGAGGCGCCGATGAACAGAGAAGCAACGGCGAAAGCTTTTAAGGGCATCAATTGATGATTACCGGCGTAACCTTTTCGGTAGGAAGAAACAGCCCATCCGAACTGAGCCACACTTGCCATTGCCCAATACCAGTGGCTTGGGATGCGGGTTCTATCACCACCATCACCGCCGCTCTTCTCCACCTCCATCACTATTGTGTCTTCCTTTTCCTCCTCCAGACTTTCGCCGACTTTCTAAGCTGATGCCTTCTCTTTGACTGCTTCGTTCATTGGGTCGGCCCACCGGGTTATGATTTGGGCCCTTTTAATATATCACTTAATGAGCCAAACCCAATTGCGGGCTGACTGGCTAGCCTTTTTGGCTTTAGATTTTACTAATGTCTAAATTTGTAAGAAAGGGATAGATTAATTTTTGAACTTTTAAAATTGTTGTATATCTTAACTTATAAATTATTGAAAAATTATTCTCTTTGGAAATTGGTTAAATTCCATTTATAATTGGATGGAATTTGGAATATCTCCAATAAATTTCGAGCAATATTAGTCTATTTGTTAATGGAATTTAAAAACGTGCTAAATTATCATTTTCTTTATTTATTCAGGTATGTAATTGGTAATTTTAAAAAATAAAAGGTTAATCTGTCTCTTTCTAACAAGTTTAAGGTCAAATTGTCTATCAAGCTTTTAGGAATGACATTTATATGAATTTTATATAAACATGATAAAAAGCAACAAACCTTATTTTTGTGAATAAAGTTAAAATACTACTAATAAAACATAAACCCTTACTCTCTATCACTTAAATATCAGCTTGATTTTTTGTCAAGGGGGAGGAGGAGCCTGATCTTTTTTATTTTTATTTTAGAATAAAGTCCCCAGATCTATTAATCCGTTGGGTTTAGTCAGTTTGTTGAGTCAGTTTAGTTTTTTTGAGTCAGTTAGTTTGAGTCTGAGTCTGGCTTTTGTCCAGTTTTAGTTTGCAATAAATTGAAAACAGTTTGCCTTGTCGGAATGGTTTTTCTTTCTGATCAAAGGGTGGGTGCTGATGATCCTCAAATCAGCCACTTTTTTATCGCTGTTGAAAGCTTTTTCTTGGATTCACAGAGGAGCAAAAGCGATGGAGTGGTGGACATGCGAAAGATCTATGAAGAAGGTTCGAGACTCCATATAATCATCAAGACAATTCATCTGATCACGGAGCAAGACCTATATCTAGATCTAAGACAAGAGCATTCTTCTCAATTTATTGTAATTATGAATATTATCTTTGTAATTTCATTTTCATAAATGAAAATTACAATCTTTTCTTCAAAAAAAATATCAGCTTGAATAAATAATATAAATATACTATAAATTAAAAGTTTTTTTTACTTACGAGCATAATATTGAAATTGACTACACAGTATGAGTCATGAGGTAGTAATTCTCTCCTTTTCCCATAATCACACTCCACCCCATCCAGATTCAAACTCGGTATCTCCCATAAGAAATCCCAGACTCTTAATAACCACCGGGGTGTCCCCAACAAATTGCCATTCAATTGGGTAGTTATTACTTTTTATTAATTAATTTATAGGCTTGAATCGTTCCAAGATGGCGAATATGGTTTGAGTGAAAGTAAAAAGCACCACAAGTAAAGCAGCAACAGAGACGGTTCCATTCAAAAGATTTTTGAAGTAGACGTTCTTCAAGTTGGCTAATTCCCGGTTGCAAGAACTCTTGTAACACTCCATTAAATCTCTTGCAATATGTTGGTAACAAGTAGAAAATCGTTCAACGCCTTCCAAATGCTTGTTAAACAAGTCTGCCACCGCCGCAACGCTGCCCATTCGGTTTATAATAATCCCTTTCTTCACCAGCAATTCCACATCCTCCTCAGTGTTGATCAGATGAACCAAGAAGTAAATGTAAGCAGAGACGTAGGCCGTTTGTGGATAATGACACTGCTCCAATGCAATCACGTTTCTAGTATGGGATTCGCTGTAAGGGTGAACGATTAATGGCGGAATAATCAACTCTTTCTTGGAAAAGTCTATATTAAGCAAGCCTGAATAATAGCGTGCAACCTTGAAGTTAACACCCGCTTCATGCAACTTGGTCGCATTGCACAAATTGTCTACCCATTTTATATCTTCCGATGCTCTGCGTCTGCCACTTCGAGGTTTGGGATGATTTTCGACTAACTTCCATCTTTTCAAATCGGTGAAATGTTTGATTTCATCTCGTCTAGGAGACACTGAAGCAATGTTAATGTTGAAGAAATTGCAAGCAAGCTCGAGGAAATCTGAAGGGCAGTTGGGAAGAGGGCCGGCTCGGTTATATAGCGTAACGAGGACGAAAAATGGGAGTTGATTTTCGAGTAAAATCAAGTCCACCTTGATATCACGCTTTAGCCATGGTTTGCTAACTAAGACGTCGTCGTTTTGATCTTGGAAGTACCTTATGAATAGCTCAATAATAAAAATTGCGTCACATAATATCATTTTCCTCAACTTGGTAGACACAAAGGAGACTGGTTTTTCGTAACACTTGCGAATCCGTCCTTCGTTATCTTCTATAAAGCTCAAGAAATTCTCCAACGTTGAATTTGATGTCCTTGCGCGGAACTTCTTAAGGTATCTCAATTTATGTTTCTCCATTTCACCCAATTTCTCGTTACCATAATGGAGAGGGCCGATGGAAATGAGTTGGGGAGTGTAGTCCTCTTCTTTCGCTTGACGAATACTCTTAGGCACCTCGAATATACAACAATGTTCCTGCGATACCTCAAAGTCTTCCTCCGGAACATCAATCACCACGCCTTTGAATTCCAAAAATGGGTTTGATGAAGCCGATGACATCTCTTAATTGTCTCTGCCATGAAAATATATGCAAACAGAACATAATAAGTTAGTAAATACTTAGAGTAGTTCTTAATTATACACTTAACACATGGAAATCAATTATGTATTCAAAAGTTTAAATTAGCTACATTGAAATTTTGATAATTCGGGATCCAATTTGGCAATTTGGTATAGTACTTGTGAGATTGGTTTTTGTGATTTTAAAAACCTTATGGCTGTTAGATATTTTTCTGGTGAGCGTCATTGACCTTAATGGCTCTAAGGGCAGTAGTGACTAGTGAGATTTGTTATACAGAAGGTGGGGTTAGTGTCTATGTGAGAGAATCTTGTGTTTACTGAAATTCGAATCCATAATTAGGTCTATAAAAATCTTACACACAGCTTCCTACCACTAAACCACCCGCAGTATCATTGGATAGAAAAAAAAACTTAAACCCATAACACCCTCCCCTCATCACTAAGAAAATCTGGTTTATTGTCCACGTAGAACAAAGCACGCCATACTTAAAACTCCCTTTGATAACGTTTTTTGCAGAGAAAAGCTTTTATAAAAAAACCAAAAAAAATCCAATAACGTGCCATCAAAATGAGCTTGAGAGTAATTAAATCATCACAAAATAACGAAAATTAATTAAACTGGGTAGTGGGTACCTTATATTTATATAGACTACAACTACAAGAACTCAAAATTGAAGATAAAGAAAATTAAGAAACAATTGAGAATGCTACTCGTTGTGTCAAATATATGAAGAAACAAGCTATATATATACGCAAAAGATAAGAACGGGTAAATTTGGTGAATAGTGAATTCTTTTTCCTTTTTCTTTGGAATAAGATTTAAATAATGATTGGTTAGGCCTAGCTACGGGGATATAAATTTGGTTATAGTTGACTAATTGTAGTAGTTAATTCCGAGTTTAAGACTATAAAAAGACTGGACATTAGTCGTCGGATTGTGAAATTTGGAATTATTAGCTATCCCCAACTTACTTATGAACTTTCCACGTAAATTTTAAATTAAATATGACTCTGCAAGAAAAAAAAACAAAATATATCTAACAGAACAGAGGAAAGTGGTATGAACATTATTAGAGTCAAATTTTGAGCTACAAAAGATTAATCGTCGACATCAAAATAAAGAAAGACAATATGGGGGACGTTACAACTAATATCATGACCTTGTTATTTTGATGTCGTTTTATTACACTATACACAAAAAAAAAATGCTTAATAAGAAAACAAGCAAAGCAGGTTTGAGAATTTAAAATGATAATAATTGATACGTCTTTTGAATGTCAATTGTCAAAGATGAACTCGGCTTCTCTTGTTAATAAGAAAAATTCGCAGTTGAAGGGCCGAGACTGGGGGCTGTTATGTATTTCTGGCCGTTGGTTGAAGTCTTGCAGAGTTATGATTGCCTTTTAAGGGAAAAAGTTGAAGGCCCGATTCTTTTTGTGTTGAGACTAACCCAACTAACCGAGCCCAAGTATAGTCCAAACTTGGCCATGGCCCAACGCCAGTGGCTTGTGAGCTGCCTGTGATGCTAATTGCTATGACCATCACCGCCGCTCTCCTCTATTAGAATTTAGACTTTAGGCTTCCATGGTAACACGGTGAGGTGCGATTAAGCTATTTTTTGCTGATTTCACAGACAATTCTTTTTAGATACGGTGAATTGCAGTTTATCCCACTCATAGGTAAAAAGTTGCTTATTTTCACTAGAGATAAAAAAAGGGTATTGTGGGATTTAAAATTTAAATTGCTATAACTAACCTCACAATTACATCTGTTTTTCATCACGGCAAGAAAAAAATCTGATTAACTTTTGTTTAACTCTGTTTTTCAGAGTTCAGAGTAACACAAATCTGATTAACTTTTATTTGTTTTGGGGTATTTATATATTAATCAATTAATAGGGTTGACTCGCTCCAAGATGGCGACTAATGTTTGTGTGAAAGTGAAGAGCACCACAAGAAAAGCAGCAACAGAGGCAGTTCCTCTCAAAAGATTGTTGAAGTAGACATGCTTCAATGTGGCTATTGCCCGGTTGAAAGAACTATTGTAGCACTCAATTAGATCCCTCGCAATATTTTCGTAACAATGAGAGATTTCTTCAACTCCTTCCGAAAGATTGTTAATCATATCTGCTACCGCCGCCGCACTGCCCACTCTGTTTACAATAACCCCTTTCTTCACCAGCAATTCCACGTCTTTCTCAGTGTTGATCAGATGATCCATCAGGTCAACGTAAGCCGACACGTAAGCCTTTTCCGGACAATGACACTGTTCCAAGGCCATCACATTTCTGATATGAGATTCGGTGTAAGGGTGAACAATTAATGGCGGAATAATCAACTCTTTGTCGGAAAACTTTATGTCTAGTAACGCTGTTCTTTCGGGTGCAACCTTGAACTTAACGCCTGACTCATACAACATACTGGCGCTGCACAAATCGTCCATCCAAATATCGTCCGTTGATTCGCTTGGCGGATGGTATTCGACAAATTCCCATCTTTTCAAATCGGTGAAATGTTTGATTTCCTTTCGGAAAGACACTGAATCCAAATTGATGTTGAAGTAATTGCAAGCAAGTTCGAGGAAATCTGGAGGGAAGTTGGAGGAAAGGCCAAGGGAACTGGCTCGTTCATATAACCCATTTAAGACGAAGAATGGGAGTTGATTTTCGAGTAAAACCAAGTCCACTTCAAGATCACGATATAGCCATGGCCTATCTATTAACAAATCTTGGGCCTTACTTATCCGCTTCAACCTAAATTCTAAGTCTAAACTCGCCTACGGAAAGCCCAGCTCTAGTCTTCCGTCGTCAGGAAGTTCAACAGACTTTCCAATATGAGCGAAATTCTGTTAAGTAACGACTTAAAAATAACTTCTGAATTTAGTTTCAATATCCGCTGAGGATTTAGTGACTTAGGCAGGTTTTGCCTTCCATTGTTTGCTAATGATAAGATTATTTGGCAAGGGAACTTTGCAGGTTTTCCCACCACAAATTCTTTACATTGAAAAGATAGTAGAACTGTAAGAAGAAACAATTGGATAGATTTCTGTGTGGAGATACATGAACCACATTACTGGGCGTGCTTCTTCCGTCACTGTCAAGAAACAGCATCATCTCAATACTGGTATATATAGTCTAAAATCTTCTGAAAATGACACATGGAATCCACATTGCTAAAGTCTAAAGACTAAACTTGTTTAGAATTCCCCAGCTAACACAACCAGAAATACAATGAAATATATATAAGCCCCACTAACATTTCAGGCTTGCATTCTGCACATCAGTAATGGAGGGTGCTGCCAACTGGGAGCCATTTTCATTTGGTTCTTGACTGCAGTATTATATATGATACCGCTGCATTGTAGAGACAATTTTGTACCAGAATCCTCCCTGCAAGTTCACCAGCTGATCTCCGGAGTTGCAAGCTTACAAGAAGATCCATCATGGAATTTGCTTGGCCCATTCATTGCCGGGAACCAGCCAGATTGCTAACAAGGAATGTCCAGCAGTTTCGATTTTGCACATGTTAATGACAACAATTACCCAGTTCAGAATCTCCCTTGGTCTGACAATGTTATGATCAAACTTTATCTGCTGCAAACTGGAAACTTCACAGCTATATGCAACACAGTGATTATAAGTACTAAATATAAAAAAAAAAAAAAGGGAAACAGAACAAAGCATGATACTTATCATGTTGTCTTAAAAGAAAGTGTGCTCATGAAACAGAACAAACCAACTGTTTTATACAACACTGAATTATAAATCAAAACAAATTACTGCAGTTAATGATCTTCCTTGCACATGATTGAAGCATCTAACTTGAGGCAGCTTTGTATTCAATCTTCCCAACCAGATGCATATGACAGTCATAGCTTACCAGAGAGTTCCAGTAGCAATATCAAATGCAAGATGCCATCATTATCCTATTAAGAAGCACACATCCTAATGAATTTAAGGCTCAAAGCTCTTTAAGTGTGTGTGTGTGTGTTGCGTGCGGGTGCATATGTGTCTATGCATGTTTCCGGAGGGAAACAGTTGCTGGTAAAGCTGGCAATCAAATTGCAAATACAGCCAGTCAGGTAAATTAAAGAATTCAAACCTCAAGACATAAAAGATATCATATCCAAATTGATATTTGTGCTGTAGTGAAATGGTTATGCTTCAGAAAATGTTGCTATAACAAGATTTAAGATATATGGACTTACCAAATAAGCATGAATCTACATCCCTGAATGCCAAGGCTTCCATATATGCTTTCACACACAGCCAGTCAGGAAAATTAAAGAAATGAAACCTCAAGACATAAAAGATATCATATCCAAATTGATATTTGTGCTGTAGTGAAATGGTTGTGCTTCAGAAAAATGTTGTTACAGCAAGATTTAAAATATATGGACTTACCAAATAAGCATGAACTCTACAACCCTGAATGCCAAGGCTTCCATATATGCTTTCACACACTGTATATGCTATATAAGCTTTTATATTCTCTTGCACCCTCAAAAAGGAAAGAATGTTAGATATGCATGCACCTCGTGTAGCAACAACATATACACATAAGGTAAGAGATGCGATTACTAAAACAAATGTCAAATATAAAGATGCTAGCTCTTTGGATCATCTAACTGTCATGATAAAAGCATTTTAATTTACAGTCTAACAAGTCATATTACTTAATATATATTGGTAAAAATGAACATCAAAAGATAAGAATCCAGTAGTATTTACACGTGATGCACCTTCATATTGAGTGAATGGATGCACATCATATTCTGCCGGTTATTCTTTAGAGGAAAATACAAAGCATGGAGGTCAATCACAAGAGCATAACCCAACTCTAGAGTCCAACACTGATACTCATGAAATTCCAGCCAATTAAAGTCTATCACATCTTGTCATTGAAAATAACACAAACAAATTGCCCATACGCTTCAAATAGGGAAGGCAAACTTGGGAAAACTACTTACTAAATTAAGAATGTCAAAGTTTCATACATCATGAGCCTGATTATTTGGCTTGATGGCTTCCATACATGCAATCTACTATGGCCTCTTGTACCTGATAAAAAGCATGCGTCTTGCAATAAATAGTTGCTACTGTATCCAGTCACTCACATGCTTCAAAGTTGGGAAAAGGAACAAGAAAACTAATTAACTCAATAGAGATTGGCATTTTTCTTGAATCTATACAATTGTGATAAATTGACCATATATACTTCAACAAAGGCAATTTTCAAAGCAAAAATCAACTCGGTGATATAAGTTGCAGCTCAATCAGAAAATGCACAGCTTCTGTGAGAAACATAAGTCTTGCTGATCAATCAAAAGTATTACAGAAATGATGGATGCGCAACACTGAACTTTTTAATTTATTCAACAGTAGGAACTTCATCAAAATCAAGAGCCAGTGAATTACTGTTCTAATCTCACTACTTCGCTTTCCATATAAAAGTGAAAAGCATTTATATATGAATGCAAGCCAATTATAAGAGAGTCTTCCATATCATTTGGCTTTTATGACGCGAATCAATCCACCTTTTTCAGCCTATTCCCAGGCATATATGTCAATCTTGCAACGACGCGTGTTTCTCACTCGCTCTATCTACAGATTGAACAGAAAGAACTAACAAAACTACAAACCATAAGGATTTAATAATTAATACTAACACGTGCTCATAGCCCTCCTTAATCGGTTAAGTACTATCAGATGCTGCTTGTAACTACTTAATCCATTAGCTACTGACACGTTTCTCAAATTAACGTCTTAGTCTCATAACCGCTTAATCCATTGACTACTGACCCATTTATCACATTAACTACTTAATCTCATACCTACTAAATCTGTTAATCTGAATTACACAACACGTGCCGCATTCATACCTACTAAATCTGTTAATCCGAATTACACAACACGTGCCGCATAACTAATTAATCTGTTATCCGTTATCCGTTATCTGTTAATCACGACACGTTTCTTAAATCAATAAACCCCCAGTAAAGTAATCTCTTTGTAACTGAGCATTGCATATTAGGAAGAATAAAATGAGGAAGAAAGAAAATGCACATCAAAACACAAGTAAGTATCCCAAACTTTCTGGATCAACAAACTGTTATATATGCTCTGATAATTTAACCAGTTCCATGAACAGCTAACAAGTACTGATAACCTAAGGATCTAAAAGATCTCCTGAAAAAAGAAAACGATTTCCTTTTACATAAACTGAGAAGGTTAAACCCTAATTATGAAACTGACAAGTCATATTTACAATCTGTAACTAAAGACAACAAGAAGATTTATAATATAACTGTCTCCTCCCATCCCTCTAACCTTGTCATGGATTAGACAAAAAGGCACAAAAATAAGATACATTTGTTACCCTTTCATCTCTACAAGCTCATTCTACAGCTGCAAAAAAATGTTTAGCAGTCATCCTTATCCCCCTATCCTCCAAATTCACAAATTTAGCAGCACCCCATCTAACCCTGCAATCATCAAAATCAAACCTTTACTCAAAATCAATGGCCATGTAATTAAAGAATTGAACTTTCTGAATAGCCAGAACACCATACCTTTGCAGGACCCTCCGAGACTCTGTAGCAATCAGGCGTTATCGAAGCTAACCACAATCCAGGGAATACACTCTGTAAGAGATTACAAAAGAATTAGAAAAAGATCTAAATTTTCAAAGATAAACAAGGAAGAAATTGAAAAAAGCTCACATCCACTTGTTTCTGAACATTCTTGGCTCGCTTCTTTGGCCTTCTAGAGGGCTTTGACCCAGTCATGGCATAGATATCATCATCAATTTCTTCTCTAGAAAGGGAAATCGAGAACTTCTGCTTCTTCTCCTTCTCCTTCTTCTCAGCCGGTTTGGGCTCGGTCACATTCCTAGACCGAGTGGATTCCGGCCTATGAGTCTTGTTCTCAGGCGTCGAAGCTCCGATCTTCGGTGCAGCTCCATTCTGATTCGGAGGCTTAGAAATAGGTTTCCGCGGCCTAAGATTCCACGTCTTGGGAAGCAATTCATCAACGTCTTCAGCATTCAAGCTCTGATCTCCTATGTCTGCAACCTCATCAATAGACTTCAGATTCTTCGCTCGGAAACGAATACAGATCTTCGATCTGCCTTCGGATGGAGTAGCTTTCTTCTCAGAGCTATTATCACCCAAAACATCAGAAGCGCTGATATCTTTCTTCGCCGATTTCTCAGCTCTATGATCAGGAGAAAAAGCTCCGTTCTTTGGAGAAGCTTCGCGCACTGGATTCCCCTTCCGATTATTATCGGAGTCAGAATCAGTATCGCCGCGTTGTGGAGATTTGTGAGAGGAGTCGGAAAGTTTCCGAAGGCGGTGGTTGTTGGTCATGGCCCATTTAAGGTCATTCAAAGAGAAATTATGAAGTTGAGATTTCAAAGTTGAAGAAGAAGCCATAACAGTTCTATTTTCGCTATTTTTTGAGTTGTTTCTTCTTTCTGATATTGAATGAAACACCATTGATCAATAGAACAGAGAACATGAAAAGAATTCTCCAAAAACCCAAAGAGGAAGAAAATCAGGCGTTTTCTTTGTTTGGTTCAGAAGGAAATTTTAGTTCAAAGAATAGATAGATGGAGAGGAATCTAAATCCATGAAAGTGAAGAAAGACAAAAAGAAAGAGAAAGAAGAGAATTGGAAGACAACAAAAGTAAAGGGTGGTGTTGTTTTTGAGTTGTTTATATGAACAAGAGAGAAGAAGAGCAGTTATGATACTCCTGACCTGAACTAGAATGGAAGGAAACAAATTTTGTTCCTTAAAATGACAATTTTACCCTTGGTCTTTTTCTTTATTTTCAGTTACAACCTGGGCCACCTGGGTTGGGTCGGGTGCTGTTCTGTTTTTTCACTGTTTCTAGTTTTAACTGTATGCTACGGTACACTTTTAAGGATTTGTTTGGTTTCACGGGTGCTAACCATGAAAAAGTCACGTCTTTGCAAAAGATTTTGAGTTTGGCTGTCGTCTTTCAATGGTAAAAATTGCTTAATCTAAAAAAAAATGAAAATCATAGTTTAAGACTTCAAGTTATAATGTTAATCGAGATTCAATATAATTACCATGAAGATTAGTAAAAAAAATCTCTCTTTTCATTTATTCATATCGATGATGAAAATAGTAAAAACTTTATAAAAACGTAATCATGTTACTAATGAAATACTATTACTACTCTAAAAAAAATGAAATACCATTACTACTGTGACATGTAATTTCATATTAGTATATTTATTTTTCTTTTACTATTAATATTCAAAATTAAACTAATTAAATAAAGAAGAGTGTGATTATGGAGTTTTTTTATTGGAGATGGGATTGCAATTAATTTTAGTGTGAGTTACTTTCTTGGATTGGTGCATGAAAGAAATAGAAGACAAAATGTTGAATTGCATTTAGACTTCTTATTTGGCATTATGTTTCATTTTGGGGGCATCCAGCCTATGATGAAATAAATGACCATTATGGTAATTCTAGTATTTATGGAGAATCTAAGCCTTATTATCCTCAAATTTGGTCCATGTAATTATTTGACTGTGGGCTGGTGCCTGTTGGTGGAAATTTTCAGCTCATCTAAACTTCAAATTTCAACCCTATCACACACTCCCTACCACCATTTTCCCACTCTAGCTAGCTTACCCGAGAGACCAAACTAGTATATTTTCTTTTATTTAAACTAAAAGCATTTTATTGATTAATATATATGTTGCGGGCACTGAGTCGCCGGTCGGATCACGAAGGGAGGGAACTCCAGAAACTACCTGAAATCACTTAGACAAGCGTCGAGAGCAACGGGGAAGGGTCCCCGTTTGAACTCCGATGCTTAAATTAGAGACTCTTGAATAGATTAGTAGTAGTGAGCTTAGATAGTGAGAGTGTGTAACGTACCTCAGCCTTTAAGGTCATGGGTATTTATAAAGTCTCTTGGGGGTCACGTGCGGGTGCCAGCTAGGCCGGCCTTGGGACTCTTTAGGTTTAGGAGTGATTGGGTCAAACAGTCTCGTAATTCTTGGGCTTTCTTGGGAGTGATCGGGCTGCTTGGTCGCTTTTGGACTTCTCAGGTCATCCCTTGGCGGTCGGCAGAGCCTGTCGAACACTGAGAATTTGTCATGCTCAATAATATATATGGAAAAAAAGATTAACTACATTACAGCTTTTTTTTTTGGCCAAATAACTACATTATAGTTTAGAATCCAAGAGTTTGCAATATTCTTTGAAATAAATAATGTACCAAAATAGCATAGTGTGCTTTATCAAAAATGGATATCAAACTATAATTTCATAAGCAAGGAAAAAAAAAGGTACTTGTAGTACTATACAAATATACCAAACTTATTATGGTCGAATTTAAATTATTAAATTAAATTCATTCAAAGAAATCGTAAAAGGGAACACGTGTGCATCATGCAAAGACATCATTATACAAAAATTTAGTAGGTACAGTGGAAATTTTATGTGGTGAGTGGTGACTTCTATTTTTTAAACTTAACGCCCTTTTTTGGCCTCACCATCAAACCCACATTTTTGTTCAATTGGGAATTCTTGATCATTTTAAAAAGTTTGCAACTATAATGATGTCAAATTAACTAAAGACTGGCTCTTGTTGATTACTAAATTACACCCAAAAATAAAAAAGGAGAAAGAGTTAACGAATGCAAGGATCCAACGAGAAGATTGGGGGGAATAGAAAATGCTAGTTATAGTAACTAGTATTACTTGCCATTCGTAGTTATTTATATTTTTTTAATAATAATTCGTAGTTATCTATAGAGTATAAATCAAGTATGGCAATGGAAATAATTAAAGTGGGAAACCTCCTGCCCTTTATAAGTAAGGGATATGATCTGTTTTACCAAAAAAGCTTGAAAAATTAGGTTCGAGATCTTGTGTACGCAGTTGTTCCTGTTGGGAGATTCACCTATCATAATCAAGTGCGCGATGCGGGTCGGATCTGGATTAATCAGGGTAAAGCCTTGGATACCCGAATGAGATAC
>AWUE01014921.1:0-33562 GCA_001974825.2 Corchorus olitorius | reverse complement strand
GAAAAAAAAAAAAAAAAAAAAAAAAAAAAAAAAAGCAGCTTGAAAAACTGAACGTATGTTTTATGCTAACAGCTTCATCGTATGAACTATGAAGCAGTTGCCAAAAACCCATGAAACTGTTATGAGCAAGAATCCTGATTTCTGACTAAAATCATCCTAGTCAAATCAAGAATTCTTATGCACTCTTGTCTCCTTCACTGCATTATTTATGCATATTCCTTCTTTGGATTTGTCTTCGCCATGCTTTTTTTCTCCCCATTTTGTTTCATTCTTGATTTACATCAATTTGGATGAAGAATATGCAAAAATTTCATAAATTTCACCCATTCTTTCTGGATTTCTAACATATGAATGGTTTCATTATTTCGTTACTAACAATTTATGTTTATTCAAGTCAAGAGCCAAAAATCTAAATTTGTTATAATGAGAATTAAAATGAAACCAAGATTAAATGATAAGGAACAAAAGTAGAATTTATACCCCAAGGCCCAAACTCACATTTTTTATTTAATCAGGGAAAAAAAAATGCTTGAAGGCCACACGTGGAAGCAGTCCATTAGAGGGAGGGTTGCTTGCAATTTGATCTTGGAACATGGACGATGGACCTGAACGGAAGCTTCACGCTAGCTATAACCTTAACTCGTTCAGCCGAAAAGGACGAAAATGATGGGGCAGGCCGCAAAGGAACGCTTAGATTGGGCCTTGGGCCGACGGGGACAGCAATTTTAGACCCATTATTAATTAATGCAGTAATAATGCGACAAAAAAAAAGGGCCATCCTTTTGAGGAACGTGAAGCAAAATTTGCTTACAACATCATAGCCATGGACCGACAATTCCCTCGTGAAATATGACGCATATTTAGCATGTGGTGTGGAGTATGCTAGAAAGCGTTTACTTCTTCATGAATGGGGCAGCTAATTTACGGTTAAGGCCATTTGCCACACAAGTAAAAGGAAGTAAAGCAACAACAATTGAAGAAAGGATAATGGAGAGCCCAAAATTATATACATGCATTAATTTATATATTTTCTCTAATCCCTTTCTTTTAATACATATATTTACATAAATGCATGTTTTTTCCTTGCAAGTCTTAGACTCACTCACTTCAAATCCTATGTAAAAAGATGGTATAATACAACCAATTGAAAAGGATCGTGTGTGTTGGAGATTTGTTTAACTTGACAAAATGGACTAGTAATCAATCACTCTTGTGTTAAATTACATATACGACGCAAGATCTAGTAATCAAGCTCAATATTTTAGGTTTATTCGATTTGCTCCCAGTTGATGAACTCGGTACAAAAGTTCTGGCCAAGGGATTCTTCATCTCTCTGAAGCTACTTTTAGGCCTTCGTCCAACAACCCATTACACCAAAATGATTGTGGGAAAAAAGGGATTGTTACGCAACATCAAACTCTCCATTAAAGGGAGGACGAGATTGCTTGCAATTTAAATGGAGCAGCTAATTTTAGGTTAAGGCCAAAGGAAGTAAAGCAACAACAATTGAAGATGGGAAAATGGAGAGCCCAAAATGTTATTCAGTGCAATCTTCTCCATACCATAAAATCAGAGAACAAGACAGAACAAGCTGACAGCTTAATTGCTTCTGTCCTGACAAAGCCTTTTCATTCATCTGAGATTTTTCAACTTTAAGAAACCCAACTCTTGCAATAAATTAGATTACTCCATCAACCATCCTCAGCCTGAGAAAGGAAGTCACATTTAAGTTTCAAGTTTCTACCATTTCAATTTTCAAGATTAATATAATTCAGAAAAGAGCTAAACCACAAATGAAGTCACTACCACTTCAATTAATTATATGATAAAATGGTACAAAACGGCAAATGCCTAGAAATGATCGTGAGGCTAATGCTTCCCTTGACACATCCTGATAACTTATTTCGATTACATGGTGTGAGAAACATAGATGTTGTAGTACACCATCGTAATAGTTGCAAGATATGAACTGAGAAGAATGAGATCAATCTCTTTGGAAAATCAGATATCAATGCTAAAATCATATTTCAAAAGCCAAACCTAGACAAGAACTGTCTTAGCTATTTTCGTCTGGTTTGCTGCAGGAATACTTTTCATACCACTCTTTGACAGCATCTGGATGAATTCCATGCATACGAGCTACAAAATTCTTTTCACTAGTTGCAACTATACTTGCAATGGAGTAGTTTCTAGTACACCAACCTTTCTCTGTAAGCCACTTGTGGAATCTGTACCTGGGCTTAATACGATTCTCTAAGTTGAAACATAGAAAGGCCGGGAATATATGGAGGTAGTCCAAAGAAAGACCCATTTCATGGCAAAGGAAATTTATCTTCTGCTCTAGTATATCTGGCTTCTGGTTCAGTACTTTTGCTCTCACCTTTAACATCTTACAAGCTTTTGAGAATTCAATCCCTGCACCAAGAAGAATATTAAATCTTTCTTGAAGCTCAATACTAGTGCCATGTGAATCAGTTAAAACCTTCAAGGTCAAAGAGTTCTCTCCAAACCCAATACTATGCATGAAAGCCAACTTTTTCATTGTATGGACAGGGGTTCTTGAAGACTTAATCTTCTCCAAACCATCTCTGAAATCCTCATTTACATCTTCATTAGGATGACTGATGGCAGACTTAGCAAGCAATTGATGATTTCCATCCTTGATTTTATTGAAAAACCACTCATGTAGACTTAACGCTCTCATCACATTAGGTAAATTAGCCATTTTGTTCCTCCCCATTACATAGGGATACTCTTGGGCAATGGAGTTCCTTTCCTCTGTGCTCAATCCAAAATTTTTCAATATTCCCATAACTGAAATCACTGGTGTTTCCAAATCAAAATCCAAAATCTCCGGGCTTTGAAGAATCAACAAACCAATGTCTTTGTCTCTCACTGCAAATCGCTGAAAATACTCAATCTTCTGGATCAACACCTCCTGTGGATACTGAAGAAAAAGATCCTTACTTCTACCCATCAGTTCCCCAATTTTCCCTTTCTCACAACCCAGATCATAAAACAGCCTCATTTTCCTACAAATTTCATACCATGCATCTACATTTGCCTCAACACAACTTCCCAAATCAAAATCTACAAAAACCGTTTTCAAATCATCCACTAATGCACAAATTTCCCCATCCAATGAACCATCTCCACGCAAAACATAAGGAAAAGCCAAGCAAATACCAATAACAGAAGTATTACTAAAGCCACGTTCTTTAATCCTAGAAAGCTTAGCCTTTAATTCATCAGAACTGATCCTAAAAATGGAAACTTCCTCTTTGTAAAGCTTACCAATCCTGTTCCAAGGAAACCCAAATCCACAGAGCGCACAAGCAGCATCAAGAAGCCTCTCATCTTCAGAAAAAAAGAACTTGTTGGCAGGTAAAAGGCCACTAACTTCCTTATAATCAATGCCTATACTTTCAAAGAAAAACTCGAATTCGTTGATGGGATGGTAGCTGAGGAACTTGAGAATGTTTCTGGTGAAACCAGTGGAGGAATAATCGATGTCGGAAATGAGACTGGAGAGAGAATAGAGAGAGTATTTAGAAATGTTCTCGGCGTAGACGAAAGGGACATATCTGGTGCTGTGGAGGTAATCCGTGAGAGCTTGTCGAGCGTCTTTGATGGCTTGGGTTCGATACTTGGAAGGGATTTTAGTGAGGTGTGGGAGTTTGGATAGTGTAGAAAAGTGGCGGGAAAGATGCGAGTAGAGATATTTGGAGAAATGGTGCATCGTCGGCTGGAGGGTTTAGGGTTTATGGGTGAGGCTTTTGGGGCTCTGTTTCTTCATGGAGTTTTCAATTTCATGGCGCAGCCGCAGGTCGAGTCTCAGTCTCTGCCGATGCAATTAAACCTGAACGCAATTAGGGTTTTAGGCCTTTTTTTTTTTTTTTCGTTTTTCATTTTTAAACGAAAACTCTATCCGTTAATAAACGGTAGTAATTACTCATATCAAAAGAAAAATAAACGGTAGTAAGCTACGGAGGGCATATAAGTAAGGTAAAATCAGCTACGGAGGGCATATAGGTAAATCCGTATTTTAAAACAATTAAAGCCCTTGACTTTCCAAAGTTCTCTCTTCTCTGTTTCGTAGGATTCCTTTCTTTCTTCTTCTTTTTCTTCTCTTCTCCGTTTGTCGCCGAACAATTCCGTGATGGCTCAACCAGGCGAAATTCCTATACGGCCCCCAATGCCACCTGCCGGCCAAATCCAAACTCCACCTCCTCCACCTCCAGTTCAGCTTCAGCTCCAGCCCCTACCCCAACCGGACCTTCTCTCCACCGCTAAGCGCCGCCGCGAGGAGGAAGACCCCACGGAAGCTGGGGATACCGGAGAATCAGCTCCGAAACGGCAGGCGAAAGCCCAGGACGTCATTTTCCGTATAGTTGTCCCTTCAAGGCAGATCGGCAAAGTCATTGGAAAAGCAGGGCATAGAATCCAGAAAATTCGGGAAGACACCAAAGCCACCATTAAGATTGCCGATGCAGTTGTCGTAAGTTGCGATTAGCATTCTTCTCTTTTGTTCTGTTAAAAAGATATGGCCTTTTTTATTTCAGTTTTGTATAATATTGATGTTGAACAGCGACACGAAGAGCGTGTTATCATTATAAGCTCCAAAGACAATGAGAACATGATTTCTGATGCGGAAAATGCACTTCAACAAATAGCTAGCTTAATTCTAAAGGTACCTTTTTTTACCTAAAACTCTCTATTGGACATTGCTTTTGTTTGCTAGTTTAACTGTTCTGTTAAGCAAAGATGATCGATTCTAAGACATAAGACCACTCACATACTGCCTTACTATTATTTTGATGGGATTTGTTCTTGTTTCTTGATCGTATTGTGTTTCTTAACAGGAAGATGATAGTGGCACAGAAGCAGCAAAGATAGCTACTGTCAGTGCAGGACATGTGGCTGCAAATACAATAAGGCTTTTGATTGCTGGAACGCAAGCAGGCAGCCTAATTGGGATGTCTGGTCAAAACATTGAGAAATTGAGGAGTTCCTCTGGAGCCTCAATTACAATTCTTGCTCCAAACCAGCTTCCTTTGTGTGCATCTGCTCATGAATCTGATCGAGTTGTCCAGGTTAGATTTTAAACTTTGCTTTCTTCTTTTTTTTAGCTTCTTTGTGTAGCTGAATGATGAGTAAATTATTGTCAAACTCAGATATCAGGTGATGTTCCAGCAGTATTGAAGGCTTTATCCGAGATTGGTTATCAACTCAGGTATATAGGTTAAGTGGTTCTTGAGTTTAGGTATAATTGAGCTATTTATCATACTGGCTTAAGGATGATTTATGTGCAACATCGGTGTTGACTCTATGTTTAGGGAAAACCCGCCTCGGCAAGTGATTTCTTTAAGTCCAGCATATAATTATAACTTGCTTCGGCCACCTCCCCCTCAGCCATATGTGGACCCAACTTCAGGTTATTCAATATTTTTCATTTTACTGTTTTAGCTTTCAACTGCTGCATTCTGTGGCTATCAAGTTTTAATATTTTTCTTATAACCACATCATCTTTAGGACAACCACTCTTGCAGCTGATTATGTAACGTTCGAGATGGTGGTTTCGGAGACATATATTGGTGGAGTGATCGGCAGATGCGGCTCCAATATTTCGAGGATCAGAGTTGAGTCTGGAGCAAATATAAAGGTAGTCCGATTGCTGGTTCTTAGCTTTACACCGTGGACTCAATATTTAACTATTCTTGGATTAAATTTTAGGTCTTTTCGGTCAATTTACCATAAATATTTACCTACCTTATGACTGAGATGTGAGTTTAGAAATTCTGAATTAATTATAGTACTATTGCCATTGCAGGTTTATGGTGGGAAAGGAGAACAAAAAGTGAGGCATATTCAGTTCAGTGGTAGTTCTCAGCAGGTATTTGATTTTAAGGCCAGAAAAAAGATTTGGTTGTTTTTTTACAGCGATGTATTTGATAGATTTTTTACATGCACCGAGTTAATTCTTTTTCTTGCCAAATTCCAATAAATTGTTTGATGATTGAGAATGACATATGAATAGATTGTTTATACCCTGAGATTACATAATTGAACGAAGAAAAAAGCTTTCTTCCAACTGGATTTCTTTTTATACCACATTATTTTGTTGTTGTTTTTTCTTTCTTATTTATTTTTGCTTTCTCATTGTGGACATTTTTTAGGTTGCCTTAGCAAAGCAGAGGGTTGATGAATGCATATATTCTCAGATGATACAACAAGCTGGTACTCAACAACCAGGGTAACTTCCTTCTGCCATAATTTTCGATTTCATCTTATCATTTGGTTGGAGTGTGGGAACAATTTTGATGGAATATTAGTTAGCAAACGCAATCTGCTGAATTCTCATTGCTTGAACTATCATCCTTGATGTTTTATTGATAACTTATTGAATCCAACTAGAGATGTAGCTCGGTTGCTGTTATTGCACCCATACGCACTAACAGAAAATTGCATGTATGGTGCTCATATTTATATGCTCAAAACTGGGTTTATCTCGTAATCTTTTTGTACTTTGATGCCTAATCTTATTCATCATTATCATTATCTACTTACCGTGTCTCCTCTGATAACTGAACATTTATGGTATAAAGTGCTTAGATTAATTTACTTGTCTAAATTCATATCTTCAATTGGTGCCAAAAAAAAAAAAAATTCCATGTCTTCAATTCTTATTGTTCTTTACAAAGCTAACATAGATTCTGTTTGTCTACAGTTTGCAGATGTAATGAAAGCTGCAAGTAGAACCAACTGTCATCTCAGTGTTGCACCTTCCGGTGTTGTAGCCAAGACTCAAAAGTCGTTTGTTTAGTGGCTTTTTGGCCTTTTGGTCCTTGGATTGACAAGTGATGTGGTAGATTTTTGATTACAAATGATTGAAGATAGAACTGGTGCATCACGATGAAAATAACTTAATTTGACAAAATATGATTAAATTGTAAATTTGAACTTGTTCATGGCTTACTGATTCGTTGTAGTCTAATGTGTTGTGTTTCTGTTGGTGGTGGGAAGAATGACAACCTAAGCCCATCATTTTGAGATCCAAGGCCTAGATATTTTGCTTTGAAAATGTACCCAAGGATTTTCACATCGATGAAAGCCCAACGAGAATGAAAGATCCGTCTTCTTAAAAGCCCGTCAATAATTATCAGTTTATCGCACGCCAAAACCAAAGATATTGGCCTTGAAGCAGACCATTTCGAACCCTAACAATTCAATCACGTAAGAAACAAGGAGCTTGAAATTCTCAGTTTTTGTTGGAACCGCCTGAGGCAGTGAGGCCCAACCAAAGCCCATCCGTGCGAACTGGGCAACATCATGTCCGCCCACACGTTTGCAATCATTGTGGTAATAATTCCTTTTCTTTTCTTTCTTTTTTTTTGGAAAATAAAGTTTAGAAGAAGGGGTAGCTACCCATCACCAAGACTAGACAAACCGTCAATCTAATTTGGAATTTACAGATCCATTAGACATTCATCTGAGGGCTTTTCGGAATTTACAGATCGCCTATCAAATGGAGATTGCGGTCAACGGCATTCACGAAGAGTCCGAATCTTAATCACTTGTACCAATTTCCATTGGTATTGTGGTAATAATTCGCCAAGGATGGAAAATATTTGTCACTTAAAAAAACTTATTCACTCAAGGAACAATTTATTATTTATAATTTTATACCACATGATTACATCAACAGGCAACAGCCCATATTCATGATGGGCCGAATAAGCTTCACCTGCTTCAGAAAGGAAGAGGACATAACGAGCATGCAAATTCTAGCCAAAAAAAAAAACGAGCATGCAACTAATTCAATGGCTCATTTCAACCCACTTCAAAACTATCCCCCTAAATTTAGAGAGTAGAACAAAACAGCGATAACAAACCCCGCACGTGCAGCCACCGGCCTATGCTTTCTTTACTGTAAATAAATATAATCAAAGCGTGTGAATGGCTGATATTGCGGGTATGGAATTTGGAATGAAGCTTCAAAGCAAATGATTAGAAAGGCTTAGCTAAGCTAGGTTTGAGTTTGACTCATCACAAATCCTCATTAACAAGATCCAATAATGTTTGACCGCATGTGCCCACACGTGTGCCTTGCTGTATCCAAATTTAGTGAAATTCTTCCCATATTTAAATACTATATAGTCTATAACGAATAATGATAATCCCATTTTTTTATCTTAATAAATTTAAATCCACTAATAATAATTCCAGCATCATATTATGAATATACCAACATTAAAGGCATTATTAGTAAAGTTTATTTGGTAGAGAATTGAATAAATGCAAGGGTGGAATGGTAATTTGGAAGGAGAAGGGAAGGGGAAGGGGGTATCCAATGATTGAGGTGTCTCGTTGGAGTGGAACAACATGACAGTGGGCGATGTTACAAAAGGGTAGGACCACGTGTCATACCCCACTTAAACAACTCCCTTTCACACGTGGCATCAAGCACATGCTTTTGCACGTGAACTCTCCTTTGTTTTTCCTTTTGCTTTCCCTTCCTCCATAGTCCCTCCTCCCTTCTCCCTCGCGTCATCTTCACTCGCGCGCGCCCCTCCTTACCTCAGCCAGCTGTCCGGCTCTAGCTTTGGCTCCTTCTCCTTTGCATGCATTTCCAAATTAATGGTTTTTAAGTTTTTAATTATAATTTAATTTGGACTTTAGAGAAAGATTTACAAATAAACATCGATATTGTAAAGGTGATCTAAGTAATCATACTGTTGGCTTCATAAGGTTTTTAGTATATACTTAATAATTAAATTATATTATAAGAAGCACGAGCGGTCCATTAATAATTTTCTGCACACGGCTGCTACATATATATTATATATTTTTCTTTTCATAAGCTATGATATAATTAAAACTCAAATAATTTGGTGAAAAAATGACACCACGAAAGTAATGAAATCATGATATGACATTACAACTTTTTTGCATTACGTACCCCAGATGAAGAATAATTTCAATGATGATGATAATGATAAGAGCAACCAACAAAAGAATTAATTAATCTACAATAATGATAAGAACATCATAATTGCTGTGTGACCCATTCCTCATCAGAGTTTGAGAATTACACGATCTTCTGATATTTCTGATGCGCGCTAACAAAATTAATCATGAGTATATATTGACAATTAATGAAGTTTTCTATTCTTTTTCTTTTTCATTTCTTTTCCAATATATATCCACATTATGCAAATCACAAATAAAAAAAGCCACTTGAAAAGAAGATTTGACTTGCTTTTATTCCAATGATCTTGAGTGTTGATGGTTCATTGGTTTCTCTTTTGATCGTGAATAGAGGATGATGGTGGCCGGGGTGGGTTTGATTGAAGTAGTTTGTTTGTTTTGTGGCGGAGATAAGGGAAAGAAAGAGTTTTTATGGACCAAAATCACGTGGAGAGCCCCCTCGTACGGGCCAGAGGCGGTGCATGGTGGGGGAACTGTCGGCTGGTGATGGATTCCACAATTGGGAAGACAACACGTGGGACAGCTAGACCTAGCTTAACTCTCCTAAGCACACGTGAGACTAAACTTAAAATCATTTTACCGACAATCTCCCTCATTCTCAAATCATTACAATGCCAACTTCCATTCCCCACTTTGAGCTTATCACCCCCCCTCCAATTTCAATCATGTTTTCATGTTTTACCCATTCTGATTTTCATTAGGATAACTTTTCAATCTAATTGCACGCTATTCATGATTTATAAATTTATACTAGTACTAGTATTTCTATGTTTCAATTTTAGAAAATCCAATTAAGAATACCAACATATATAATGCTTATTGCGTCGAATAAAAAGTACTTGTCATAATAATATCTTAAATAGTGCTTTGGGTTTTAGGATTCCGTGAACAAGGAGAAATAGACACATAATTAAAGGGATTTTTTTTCATTTTGGTATGTAATTATCGAATTCTAAAGTACTCGGACTCTAACATGTACTTTATCAAATAGGTAAGGTAATGGTTTAATAAACATTTTAAGAAAGACAAATTAGTTATTGAACTTCTAAATTTGTCAATTATATGTTTAAATTTGTAAAACATGAAAGAATTATCCATGTCGGATGGAAATTTGTTATATTATGTTAACAATTAATCAAACGAAAGTAAGTTCGTTTTGGACGGGATTTCGCATGATTTCGATAAATTTCGTCTAATTCATGTCCCATTGTTAATGAAATTTAACCGACTTTCATTCAAAGTGATTAATTTATCACTTTTTTTTATAAGTTCAAGGCATTCAATTTGTAATTTTGAAAGTTTAAAGGTTAAATTGTCTTTTAAAAAAAAATTTAGGGATCAAGCCAATAGAAAACTTATATCTAAAAGATATCAGTCACAATAATTTTAATTAATGAATGTCCCTTGATACAGGTGTTAACATTTCCTCTCATCAAAACATGGAAAAGGGCATTTCAAAAGTAAGATAAAACTTCGATACCGATTGATTAACAGTCAACTTGTGTTGATAATGAGCGTCGGATGGCCTGATTTAGTTGGAAGATTCGCTCCGGTTCAACCTAATTAAGTTGGGAATCGGCGAGTGAGGAAAAGTAGGAGGCGCGTGAAAGTTGGAAACTGAGTTGAAAAAGCATGAAATCTTGGAAAGGAGAGAGAGAGTATCCAATGATTGTAGACAAGTGGGTGTCTGGTTGTGGAGAGGCAAAGTGACACGCACGAGTGCAATCATGGGACCATGTGTTGACACGTGGACCAGTACCCACATGATAGTGCACGTGAACTTATGCACCCCTCCCACGTGACCTCCACTCTTCCTCAGCCCCATCCATTTTTCATTTCCCTCATTTTCAGCTCTCACTCTCGACTCACTCCCTTTAACAGCCGAAAGCTATCTCCAGCCGCACGCCAAGCCGACTTGCACTTCAAAACACGACTTCATGCATTTTTCTTCAGTGACCCCCTAGATTATTTACTACTATAATATAGTAATGTTTAAATTTTGAGTCCTCTTGTTTGTTTTTTTTTTTTCAATATATAAATTTATCTAAATTTAACGATATTCAGTAATCACACGTAAAGTTTGAATGCTTAGTTTGAAATCTAAGTCATTTAAATTTTTAATGGGTTTTGTTTTCTCCTAAAACTGTCGATATATCAAATAATTTATGGGTTTATAGTGTGTGTATATATTATATATAGAGAGAGTATAACACTCTTAAGATGTTAATTAGCTCAATCGGTAGGTGTATAATATCTGAACCATAAGATGCTAAGTTCAAATCCCACTGTATATGAAATAATGTAGGTTTTGTATCCTTTTATGTGTGATTGGTTATTTTTTTACATTTACTAAGATGATAAACATGGTTTGTATTTGTGAAATTGTGATTTCTCATTCGATATTTATTTATTTAAGCATATTAAGATATTGGGTTTATATATAATACATCGTCGGTGGAGTTTAGCAGACTGTACAGTGGGTCTTGATGCATGGGTGATATGTGTCCCTTAGGGACTATATTTAAAATTTAATTAATCCAGAAAATGAACATGTGTCAATTTTACAATTCGTTTGTAGAGTTCAAAATTTACACCACCAGTGTATCAAATAATTAATTACCCTAAGATATGATTGTAATGAGATTTTTCGATTATTGTATCACCTAAAAAAATATATATCGAGAGAGTATATATAGACCGGATAAAATAATATGATTCTTGAAAATTTATTGCAGAGATTGGATTGAAACAGAAGCAAAGCATGATGAAATTGCCATTAAATGGAGAACCATATCTTTCAAATGTTTGTGATTGAATGATTAGTTTGGTGGGATCCTTATGTCGATCGATAAGAATCCAAGGGCGGGGATGGGCGAAGGGGCAATTCCAAAAGGAAACCGTGCATGTGATGACATGTCAAACTTTGTAGATTTATACAAGATTTGGTAGGTATAGTATAGTAGGACTCATCATCAACACACACATTTTCATTTGGACGTCTCCCTCACTTCCAAGTTCCAAATCCTATAAATATCCAACCGAAAGAGCAATTTCTAACACATGATTGATCCTCTGCATACATTATTATTATGAAGCTCAATTTTTGTGTATTCGAGTCACTATTGACAAACTTCAATTTTCCCACATTTAATTTATTTTGGATTTTTGTTACTGAATTATAATGGTTTATGATTATTATTTTTATTGGTATATATGATATATATTCTCTCTATATATACATATAGCCATGGAAAATTCCTTAATTAGCGATACTATATGTGTCTAGTTAGAAGTTGGACATGCAACAACTTGCTTATTTTGGATACCCAAAAAGAAAATACCCCCATGATAGTGGCAGTCAAAAAATAACACGAAAAAGAAAGCCATGCCGAAATTTGTTCGGTTTGTTATCAAAATTATTCCTTTTATTTTTTTTGGATAAGGAAAAATCTTATTTTATCCAGAAGGAGCGGAAAATTCTGCTACATCATCAATCATGTTATCAATATTATTCGCTTTCAGGTATCTTTTACATTTGGTCCAAATTGTTCAATAAATCGGATGAGAAGTAGATATAAAGTTGTTTCTAAAGAGGAAAAAGTTGCAAAAATCCATTTTCATATGGGTCAACGACAAATTATTAATTCACCAGCTTATTGCGGTAATTAAACAAAATTACTACTCTCTGCATACATACATTAAATGAGAAACATCAATAATATTGGTAAAACATATAAATTTTACTACTACTACTAATTAAGCCCCATAATCACCCATTTTCCTAATTACTTGTAACAAAAAAGAGTAAGTTAAGTAGTAACTTAATTTGTTGGTTGACCCATAATTATATACTATATATACGTTATTATATTTGAGGGTGGAATATGCTGAGATAGTTGCAAATGCAAAAGTGCAAGTGAAAAAGCATAAGGATACGACTCAATGCTCAACCCTCCCAAAGGACCATATCTCCTCTCATTACTTTGCAGGTAATGAGTTGGTCCCTACGAAAAGATACAGCTCGGCGGCCCTCCCTATGACTCTAATTTCCCCTCCATTGGGCATTGCCCACTTAATTAATTACTATTATTACTAGTACTTCAATTATATCTCACAACTTTAATCTTTAATTAATTATTGACAAAACGTATCCAAAAAATTCATTTTTTTATTAGTCTATACCCTCTAAAATGGTAGTACTACTAATACTAACTGTTGGCCAACATTTTTAATTAATTTATTTAATATAACAATAAACTCATGTTTGGTTATGAAGAAACAGCATATATAAAACCACTTTCGTAACAATTAAAGAGTGATCATGAATAATATTAAGGCGTTTTGAAACAAAATTCCAAGTTAGGCTGAATAGTAAAAGTGGACAATCGATCTAACTATTCACATTAGAATTTGTGGCCACAAAAGGCTTAGCAATCATGCTATAGCTAGCAAGTTGTTTTTAGATTAAAGTACGTTTTTCTTTTTACAATAACTAATGATAAAGACTCGAGTTCTTATTAATTGAAGAGTAAAAAGCAGCTAACAAAGCCAACATTTATGATCTGTAATTAACATAATTTGAACGTTTAAGTTATGAGTTTTGGACTCATAACTTATTTTCAAACCTAATTAGACTGAATAATAAAGCAGAATTTAAGGACATTAATGGGGTCATTAATGATTTGAGTTTGGGAAATGAATGGATGGCATTTGCAATTGCATGGTTGATGATGGTTCCCTTTGTAGGTAAACCCCTCCCCTTTTCTCCATGCAGTTTCCCCAAAAAACCTGTAACCTATCCTTCAACACAAAACCAAAATCAAATCCAAAATCCAAAATTCCGATTCCAATTCCAAACCCAATCCCATATTTATCCCCATTGAGCCCAGTGCCGAAAGATCATCCCACGCGCCTTTCCACTCGCTTTCAAGAGAACAACATGCGGGCCCCCACCCGCATTCATTTGCCTCGTGATTTGATGTTGGCATGCTGGCAAAAAGCCACGCATGGGTCCCAACGATGGACAGGCTAATGGGCCCCACATGAGTGGGGAGGGTAAGGAGAGAAGGGATTTGTTGCTGTGCACATGATTAACCATCATGATCTGATGATTTTTTCAAGCGCGTGGTCTCCAGCGTGTGGGTGTTGTACCAGGCTTTTCTTTGTCCCCTCTAGTCAACGGTCAACGAGCGAGAAAGCCGCTTTTTAAGCGAAGAAAAAATTAATTTAACGAATAAAAAGAAGGGAATTGAAACCTCCCCCTGGACAAGACCTAACCGCGGTTAAAAGGACTTAACATTAATAAAGATCTCAGTTACAACTTGAAAACTTCAAAAGACCAAAGTGTTGTAAGAGCTTTATAAAAAAACCAGGGTTAAAAAGAAGGAACCATGGTTAAAAAGTATGGTTGAGTTAAGTCATGCAAGCTAAGCCAAGCAAAAAGCCATATAATCATGATTGAGCCAATAGGGTCACTGACATAAGTCATGATTGAATCTATACCCATCTGTCTCTTTCTCTGGCTCTGTTTTTATATCTCTATATATAGTCCCATCCATTCACTGTTCTGCTGCACCCAAAAGCAAAAGGCTGTTTAAAACGCCTCTCCTCTGGCTGCTAAAGCTCAAGCCATTTTCTACCCCTTCTTTTCTTCCGTTTTGCTTTTTTTCTCAGAATCCAAACACAAACAAAACCCAGAAAGGAGGAAGAGAAAGTTGAGAACTTTGGTTGGTTTTACCTTGGAAAAGGATAGTCTTTTTTTTTGTTGAAAGAAAGGAGAGATGGGTGAAAAAGATGATGGTTTGGGGTTGAGTTTGAGCTTGGGATGTTCTCAGAATCAGCCATCTTTGAAGTTAAATCTTATGTCTTTAGCTTCACCTCCCATGCAAAGCCTTCAGCAGAAGAACGCTTGGAATGAGCTGTTTCACTCTTCTGGTATGTTCCTTGTACCTATAACTCACTTCGATTGTTTTGTTTGCTTGCTTTGGGGAATAAAAAAAAATGGTTTAAAAATTTGAAGAATTCCATGTTTTCTAGGTTGGTTTGGTGATTTGCCAAATTTGTCTATTTCTCTTTTCCTGCACCAGCTTAGGGGCTGTCATGTTTACTCTTTGTTTCAAATGAGCCAACTTTTTATACACTTTCCTATTTTTTAGTAACATGAAATTTTATTAAATCCAGGAGGAAATCAGTCCTGTACTATTTTAATTTTTACATTCAGATCTGATGTTTTTGTTTTTACAATAATGATTCTTAATAATAGTAATAATCTCTTTCTATCTTTGGGGTTGCCACATTCCCTTACATTTACCTGGGCGATTTCTTTCTTCTTTTTTGAGTTAAAATCAAAATATAAGAAAACTTCAGTATCTGGCAAATATTTGGCTTGAAATATGAACTATAATATATATCATTATATATTACATTGCTTATTGCCTTATTGGGTTTCTTTTATTGTACTAGCTATAGTAACTTGTTTCATAAGGCAATAACTATATATTCGGAAAATAGACGTGAGGTTTCTTTTAATTACAAAGGGGTGCCATTCAATGTTTCATAAGGTTAATGAAATGTGTATTTGATTTACAATATACATGCAGATCGACAGTTGGATACAAGATCATTTCTTCGAGGAATTGATGTGAACCGAGCACCAGCGGTGGCTGATTGCGGCGAGGAGGAAGGTGGGGTTTCATCGCCCAACAGCACCATTTCTAGCCTAAGTGGGAAGAGAAATGAGAGAGATGCTGTGGGTGATGAAACTGAGGCCGAGAGGGAGTCTTGCTCCCGAGGCAGCGATGATGAAGATGGTGGTGCCGCTGGCGACGCCTCTAGGAAAAAACTTAGGCTGTCAAAGGAACAATCCTTAGTGCTTGAAGAAACCTTCAAGGAACATAGCACTCTTAATCCGGTTAGTGGCATTTCAGTAATTGTTTTTATCTTTTTAAGGATGATTGAAATTGAAATGTGGGACTTATGTTTATCTTTTTCATGTTATGGTCACAGAAGCAAAAGTTGGCATTGGCAAAGCAATTGAATCTGAGGCCTAGGCAAGTGGAGGTTTGGTTCCAGAACAGAAGGGCAAGGTGAGACAATTTTTTAAGTTTGTAAAGGGTATTTTAGGGACTAAATTATAGTGGCAATTAAGCATAGTTTTTCAAGTTTTAAACACAGTACCCCTTATTAATGTCTCGATAAGGATAGAGTTGTCCCTTTCGGCTAATAAAGATTTTGGGGGATTCTGCAGTTGCTTTCACAGTTTCATGTTTAACTCATCTCTTGGTTTTTTTGAGGCAAAGTAAAGTGATTACTAATTTACTAGTATTACTAATGAATATCTTAAAGAGTTATGTGTTTTTGACTTTTTGTGAGGTTGGCATCTTCTTAGTAGTAATTGGATTTGCTTTAAATTTGAATTGGACTTTAGAAGAAATCCGTGTTCAGAAAAGTGTCAGTCTATTAAACCTGATTTGAAATCTTTAGGTTTACTAGGAAAAATCAGATTTATAGAGCAGTTCGAAAGAGCTGCAGGGATTTGTTCATGCAAGTGGGGTTGTTGCTCATTAAATGGCAAAAAAGAAAGAAAAGATAGTGCAATTGTTAGAAAGATTTGATAGTAAAGAAAAAAGATTTGTTGAAGTAAATTGTATGTTTAGCTTTTACTTTTTTCTGAATGCTCTATTAAATAGCTCTCTAATGGGGGGCTTGGACCATAAAATCCGAATAAAATCTCAAATGCATGGAATTGAATTGGTGCAGGACAAAGTTGAAGCAGACGGAAGTTGACTGTGAGTATCTAAAGAGATGTTGTGAGAATCTAACTGAAGAGAATCGGAGGCTTCAAAAGGAAGTGCAAGAGCTTAGAGCATTAAAACTCTCCCCTCAGCTCTACATGCACATGAACCCTCCCACCACCCTAACCATGTGCCCTTCTTGTGAACGCGTGGCGGTTTCTTCCTCCTCCTCCTCTGCGGCGGCCACTACTTCCTCCACCCCGACTTCAGCAGCTCCAAACCGGCAAAGGCCGGTGCCTGTTAATCCTTGGGCAGCAATGCCAATTAGTACTCATCGACCCTTCAATGCCCCTGCATCTAGATCATAATTAAGTAGGATGATAATTAACAACATATTCTCATTGGGGAGAATATTTTTGGGAGGATATATATAAAGAACTGATTTTTTTTTTTTGCCTTTTTTAAAGCCCTTGTTTCCTTTTTAGAAAAGGGGAAGAAAAGAAAGAAAAAGATGGTGTAAAGGGGGGGACTAGTGACTAAAACTTATGTTTATAAAATAGCAAGCAGGGGGGATAAGAAAATTTGCAACAGAAGAATCTGAATCCCTTTCGGTTAATTATATTATTATATTATGGTGATGTAGTTTTTTTGCGGGCAAAGTGAGAAAATAGAAATGAAAGGGAAGGTTAGGGGGACAAGACAACAACTGCAGATTCTAATGAAGGAATAATAATAACCGAAAAAAAAAAAGAGATGACTTTGTTTCACTCCTTTTAATCTTTTTACTTAATTGGTCGCTTTTTCCATGTGAATGGTTTTGTCCAATTAAATTTTGATCAGGTTTTAGCTGTGTTGTCTACGATTCTATTATCTATATATAGGTCGACTCTGCAGATTTTGGGGTTCTAAACTTAAACAGCAAATCTAACTCCTAATTCCTATAATGATTCTTTATCATGTCATGCAATCCTTTCAACAGTTTCAAGGACAAGAAAAATGTAAATAAAAATGATAAATTCAAAGTTTTCTAATGGTTTTGAGGGGTAAGGAAATTAGGCCGGGCCTAAGGCCTAAGCATTTTTTAAGCCAAGGGTACGGCTGCCCAACCAAGCAAAAAGTTCTTTTGAGCCACAAATAATCATCTCATTCTTAAAAGGGCTATGGGCTACGGGTTCAAGCCCAACACTCTAATAATAAGTTCCATTATAAGGAGAAAGAAAACCAACTTTAGAACTTAAAAGCAATCAATGAGCTAATAATAACTGCGTTAGGAAAGAAGTCATGAAATGAACTGATTTTAGTTCCGAAATGGGCGACAACTTTCTCATAATTAGTCCTGCAAACAATAATTAAGTTATAGATAAAGAGTTTGGACTCTAGTATCTTTAAATTTAAAGCTTTAGGCACATATGAGAGCAATATACTACATTTTAAAGGACATCTAGCATGCCAAAAACATATCCATAGGGATAGGATAGGGGGGGACACGAACAAGCAAGAAGCAACCAAGTAGAAAACGAAATGAGAAACAGGACATTGGGATAACAACAGAAAACATACTCATGCCTGTCATGGAATAGGATTAGACATATAAAACTTGGAGTCAGTGGACAAACTTTGGCTTGTTCGTATCTCAAACTCTCATCTCCTACAACTTCCTAACAATCAGTAAGGATAACCTTCTGAGGGTTAACTGCAGTATTACACGAAAGGATAACCTTTCGCAGTTGGCTTGCATGTTGCAACAATTGCAACAAAGGTTTAGGAACCCAAAAAAAAAAAAACCCTGTTCAGAGAAAATTTTATAATTGTAGACATGAAACAAATATTGCATTTCACAAAAAATGTGTAAAAGTGGGGGTCATGATGTATATTTCTAGAATACATATATATTCTTCAAAGGAAACGACCAATATAGAAAATCAAACAGTATTCACAGTGTCTGCAAGGGAACGAAGTATGCAGCCCAAACCAGCTCTCTCTGTCAGCTTCTCATGAATCCTAAGGCACTGATCACATGTAGGGCGATCTCCAGTTGACAATCCTCTATATAAGTATCTGGAAATAATATAACCATCATAAGTTGTCACTCATTTCCAACATACAAAAAAGTGCACAACTACAGAGCATGTGCCTGTAGGATGAAAGTAATCGTTTCCTCAGAGCTATAGCATTTCATCAGGAAACATAGTAGTGTGACTTAACAACCTTGTACAAGATCAAATTCTGTTCAGTTAGTCTAGAAAAAATCAGGCAAAGTTGTTGCAAAATGGAAAGTTCATCTAGATCTTCCTTTCTATTCTTTGCTGGTCAACATACTCTCAAAAATCCAATATCATATCAGCAATTTCCAATACTTCTATAATGAAGCATAGGACACCTCCAATTAATAGGTAACCAAAGGTCAGACACTACAAGAGTCATCAAATAAAATCCTCCCTACCCCAACTCAAATTGTCACTCAACCATCAGAGTTTCTAACATTCTAGCCAAATTGAGATCCCTTGTCACCAATATTCTGTTGAAGTTTGCGACAAAGTCCAACTATAACAGAATGAAGGGCACTAAAACCCAATATTCATTTTGAAATCATAAGGAAACAGTTCTGTCATTGTGAATTAAGCAACATGGTTTACTATCAACTTTTTATCAGTATATAAATAAGCTTAAATGTAAAACCATAACAACAATGCAAACAAACTACGAAATTTATCAAATTTCAGCTAAAATATTTTGACACATATCATCAGCAATAAGAATTATAAAAACATGAACCAAAAGGGAATGGAAAAGGGTAATCGTTTTGGCAGAGATCAGTAGGATCAACCATGGTGGGGAATAACATTAAAATGCCACAACTTCCAATTCCCACTTTAGGGATTCAATAGAAACAAGCAATAATAGAAAGCATAACAAAAAAGGTTGAAACTTGAAACTGCATTTATAGTTTAAACTAGAAAAGAGAAAAAAAATGAAAAGAAAGACTTTACTTCATAAGAATATCATAGTACTCGGGATCCAAAGAAGAGAACATTCCGTCAACATCTTTGATAGCCATTAGTGCTCTATGCACCACTATCCAATTCGCCGACTGCAATCACCAAAATCCAAAAAAACAAAGAAAAAGTTGAATTCTTCTTCATAATGATTGAATAAATAGAAACTGAAAAAAAAAAAATCTTTTCAATTGTTCCAAACCTTGCATCGCTCGTCTCGGGTCATAGGAGGAGAGCCTTCCAGCGCTGTTTTAAGAGCTTCAACGGGTTTATTCCTGATATATACGAAAATCCTGAATAATTAGGTTTTCTTCTTCCATTAAAAGAAAATGAAAAATGAGAGATTTGATTTGATTAGAAACTCTTACTGCTTAAGTAAGCTCTCGATCTTCCTAGATTTGTGCTCGATTCTGGTGATAATAGCCTCTGCATTATCAGCTTCCACAAATTTCTCTGCTCCTGCCATCGCAAAAATTTCCCCCTCTCCCCTCCGAAGTCCGATCCAATCCAAGACCTGCAAACTAATTTTCCCGGAAAATTTTTTCCCCTTGCTTACACACGGCGTCGTTTAGTCAATTTGACGCAAAAGGGTAACGGATAGTATTTTCCCACCAATCGCGGAGCAACAATCCAAAAGGTCAATTTAGTCATTTAATTCAACGGTCATGACAATTATTACAATAATCATACTTTTGAATTCTGCTCCCTCTCTTTCCAACTTTACTCTCTTTGTAACCAAACTATTTTCCTTGGTTTCAAAGTCTTCCTTTCTTCAATCAATCATTATCGTTACTATATTTCCTCTTTCCCCATTTGTCACTCCCCGAAAAGAAAAAAGAAAACCCTTAAAACCAAGCTTTGCAGAAGCAGAGGGCTCGCAAGCAAAACATTCCCTTCACCAATGGCAGATTCATATCCTCCCTTTACAACCAGATCCTTAACAAGAGACAACCTCATAAACAGAAACAGTAGTAGGAATAACTACACGCGATTTGTTGGTAAGTTGCTGTTTCTTGCTTTCTTTCTCATTGCAATCCCATTGTTCCCTTCCCAAGCTCCAGATTTCATCAACCAAACTATACTCAACAAGTTTTGGGAGCTCCTTCATCTTATGTTCATTGGCATTGCTGTTTCTTATGGCTTGTTTGGTCGTAGAAATGTTGATAATTATGGTTGTCTTGATGATTCTCAGTCTTATGTTCCTGGAATGTTACATGTTTCATCTATTTTTGAAGATGGTTGTGATCATTCCATGTACTATAGTGGGCAGGGTAAAGCTGGATTCTTTAATGTTAAAAATGGTAGCTTTGAAAACCCTTATGAGGAAAATGCTGTTCAAGCTTGGAGGTCTAAGTATTTTCAAGGGGAACCCATGGTTGTTTTAGCTCAACCAAGTGTTGGTCTTGAAAAGTATGCTCAATCAGCTCCATTATTTGTAGATTATAAGCCTTTGGGGTTGCCTGTTAGGAGTTTGAAATCTAGGGTTGTAAGTCAGGGTAGTCCTGAATTTGGGAATGGATCAAGCATGTCTTCTGGTTCAAGTGTAAAGGATTTGTCAGATTGTTCTGATAAAAGTGGAAATCTAAGGTTTGGTGATTTAGGGTCTGAAAATTTGGAGGGGAAATTTAATGAGAGTACTGAAGTTTTAGGTTCCCCCATTCCTTGGCGTTCGAGATCTGGAAGGGTGAGAGAGAGAGTTCATGGTGGTACTGGTGCCACTCGCTCTTCTCATTTTAGGCCTCTCTCAGTTGATGAAACTCAATTTGAATCACTCAAGTCACGGTCTTTAAGATCCACTGTTTCATTCTCTTCCCAAGTTAGTTCACAGTCACATTCGCCTAGCAGCCTGTCGCCTTCACACTCCAATTCTTCAGATTCACCCAAGTCCAAATTGAGTGAATTGGCAAAGGAAAGGAGTCCCCACCGGTCTTTTCCTCCTGCTGCAGCACCAATACCGAAACCAATGACTAGTACTAAAGCTTCAATGAGTGCAGCACATTCTAGGCAGTATAGTGATGGCTCCTTGTTGGGGACACATGCAAGGAAATGCTTTGAGGAAGAATTGAAGGAATTCTGTGATAGCAAAAATGATGATTCATCAAGTAGGCTGTCTCCTTCACACTCCAATTCTTCAGATTCACCTAAGTCCAAATTGAGTGAATTGACAAAGGAAAGGAGTCCCCGCCAGTCTTTTCCTCCTGGTTCAGCACCAATACCGAAACCAGTGAGTAGCACTAAAGCTTCAATGAGTGCAGCACATTCTCGGCAGTATAGTGATGGCTCCTTGTTGGGGATACATGCAAGGAAAGGGTTTGAGGAAGAATTGAACGAATTCTGTGACAGCAACAATGATGATTCATCAAGTAGCAAAGAGTGGCTTTCAGGTTCCTTTAAATTTGATGCAAAGCCTGCAGCTCCTTCTAAAGCACCCTCAAGAGGAAAGTCAGTTAGGACTTTTAGGAGTTTTAGGACTTTTAGAACTAATGGCAATACCATTGGGGCAAGGGAAGCTGGAGAGAAGCATGACAATCATTTAAAGGGAAAGTTAGCAATGACATCTAATGAAGTTGAAGAGGCTTATGCAGACAAAAGTGAACCAAAAGTTGAAGGACTAATTAACAGTCTCTCAGTTGGGTTGAATGGGCAGAATCTTGGAGGTGACAGTTATATGCCAAAGCCAATATCTCCTGAAAACCAGATCAGAGAAAAGCAGGAATGTTCTGAGGATTCTGAAGTAGAGTCTACAGAAGACTCGGAGAGAGAGAATGAGGATTTTCACGAAAGCTCAGATGACGAAACAATGTCTGCAACTTTGAGTGTCGCAGGAAGTGAGGTTGATAGGAAGGCTGGTGAATTCATAGCCAAGTTTAGAGAGCAGATTAGACTTCAAAGAACATCATCAATTGATAGTACACCAAGGGGATTCAACATCAGAAGTAACATTTTCAGGTGAAAGCAGCTGCAATAAATGGCTATAATCTCTAACAAAAGGGTAATGGATTGGAAGTTGAGGATTCTTCATCCTCACAGTCCTGCCATTTCATCTTATTTGTCATTTTTTCATGTCTACTTACAATATATAGCTAAAAATAGGATTTTCTTTTTCCCTTTGTTACTGTTGGATCATGCAAGTTTTCTGCAAAACCATATTCAATGGTGACTATATGTTTGGACAATTCATTGAAAAGCAAGACAATCATTTGACTTTTACTTCATATCCTCCTTTCTTCTTCTTCTGTACTCCCTTTCTTTTATATAAGGGGAACACCGTAATTTTCAATACAAGCTTCATCTGGACAGGGTTTAAGGTCCATGATTCCATAGTCAATGCCATATGCTACCAAATACTATATATATATTGAAGTTCTTTTACCAATTATGTAATGTTTACTATAATCTGCTATAAAATTTTACTATAGTTTATAAGTTCAAGCCAAATATGACTTAACATATATGATCTAAATAAATATGAAAATTTCCAAACCAACTACATATATTTGGTAGATACATGACGTTTTCTGTTTGAAAAACATCTACAAAACATTATATTATCTTTGAACATTAGATAAAATACTATATTATATATGAAACAAGTTGAGTTTAATTATAGAAAAGAAATCTTGAAAAAATTTTTCCACTCATTCTATAGCCTTTACCAACCAGCAAATTTTTATTTTTGTGCATTTGATAAATATTTTATCACGTCACCATTTTGTCACCAATCCAATTTATTACGAATTACTAAAAATATGTACTATTTCTTACATTTAATTAATTAATAAATTAAGAATATTGATTAGAATTTAGAAGACTGAAATTAATACCCCAATTCACAAAAAAAAATTAATACCCTAAAAAAAGGACAGAAATTAATATAAACGCCGTCGTTTCAAAAACTGACCGTGAAGGAAATTCGAATTTATTGTACTCTTTCTAAGAAATGTTTAATTAGGGAGCGTTACCTTACTTTTCCTTTTCATAGAGTTTGTTGAGAGAAAGGGAAAGCGAGAAAAAAGAGAAAAAAACTGAGTCTGCAAGAAAAGGGCCAAAATTAAAGCGTTTGTCTTTTAAATCCTTTGATTTCGGGTTTTTGTTTACTTGGCATCTCTCGTTTCATTTTCTTTACTTCCCCTCAAGAATTCCTCTCTTCTCTCTTTTTTCCTTTCTTTTATTTTAATTTTCATCCAGATCATGCATATTTCCAGGTCAAACATGTACTCAACTTTTCATAGTCCGATTTGGAATCAAGGTCTCAACGTTTGTTGTCCAATTTCAATCTTCATCTGTATTAGTTGATGGGCATTCTTGATTTTCGTTGATTTCCATGTTATCCTTGTTGTAGACTCTAGTTCTGGGTAATTAAGATTAAAGGGTACTTTTTTCTTCCCTGTTAATTTGAGTTGTGTCATATATATATTTGAAAAGTGTAAGGGTGATTGTTGTTTCTTTTCCCTTTTTATTTGTTGTGTGTTTGGTGAAATTAATCGAGAGAAAGAGATGTATATTGAGGAATTGAAGGAAGGGGAGCAGCAGGTTCTAGATCAGAGTCAATTGTGTGGAGAGAACCTGGTTGTTTGGGATGCAAAAAGGGTTTTGGTCGGAGCAGGAGCACGTGCTCTCTTTTATCCTACGTTGTTGTACAATGTTGTCAGGAACAAGATTCAGTCTGAATTTAGATGGTGGGATAGGGTTGATCAGGTATAACACTAACTTATTTATATTCCCTAATTAAATTGTCTTTTGTTGCAATGTTTACTCTTTGTTGTTAGAACTGGCATATCAATACAGACAATTAACCTCAAAACCATGAATTTTAAAGGCGATATGTATAGTCTTTGCAATATTATGTAGCTAGGCTGGAAGGGAGGGGAAGGTGGGATTTTTAATATTCTGTTATGGTTGTAAGTATGCTGATTATATCTTTTATTAATTCAAGTCACATAGTCAATTTGATGTCCATTTACCACTAATGGGTTGTGCTTCAATGTCTTTAGAATCTTATTGTCTAGACTTTGAGGTAAATTTAGTTTCCCTGAAATACTAGTTGTTTGTTCTGCCATTCTCACAGATAGAGCAACATTTTACTTGATTGTTGATGCATGTTGCTCTTCATACTGCTATATTTGTTAAATCCTTTCTTAAGCTTACTTGCCTTGTATTCAGTTTATCTTGCTAGGTGCGGTGCCTTTCCCTACTGATGTTCCCCGCTTAAAGGGACTTGGTGTCTCTGGGGTTGTGACCTTAAATGAACCATATGAGACTTTGGTCCCGACATCGCTATATTATGTAAGTATGCTCTTGCTAGGTTATGTCGTTGGTGTTTATACTGATTCTGTTGATATGGTAAATAAAAATGCTGCATATCACCTTTTATCAGAAGGACTATTCTAGTATCTTCTTTCTGAATCAAACATGTCTCAAAGCTCATATATTTTGCCTTTGTTATGTTGCACTTGTAGGCTCACAACATTGATCATCTGGTCATTCCCACAAGGGACTATCTTTTTGCTCCATCATTTGCTGATATATGCCTAGCTGTAGATTTCATACATGGTATGTATGTTATGGGTAGTGTATTTAAACTCTTTATCGTTAGCCAATTATAACTTTTCTCCTAACACATTTACTATCTTGTTGGTGCTATATGAAGAGAATGCATCTCTTGGAAAGACCACATATGTTCACTGCAAGGCTGGTCGAGGGCGCAGCACTACCATTGTTCTCTGCTACTTGGTATGCAATAGTTAAAATGCTGTCATTGAGTATTTGAATTACTTTAGGAATTTAGTCTTATCTTTTTTCAATTATGACAGGTGGAACATAGACACATGACACCTGATGCTGCTTATGAGTATGTCAGATCTATTAGACCGAGGGTACTTCTGGCATCTGCACAGCGGCAGGTATGCTTTAATGCGTGTTATTTTGCTGCCGTTTCTATTTTTGTTGAATTGGCAGAAAATTTTAAGTGTTTCTGGTGGTTTGAAAGTTGAGGTCCTTACTCATATCAATTTAATCTGTTAATATAGGCTGTTGAAGACTACTATCTACACAAGGTGAAAAATAATGGAACCCCTGGAATGTCTTGCTGCACAATAGTTAGGAAACCCTTAGCTCTTCCAGCAACACAAGATACAGCAGCCTTCGATGATGGCTCTGTAGTTGTTGTAACAGAGTCAGACCTTGATGGATATGATGCTAGCTTCGACGCGGTTGTGTCAACTAAAGATATGTTGGGAGAGGGAAGCCTTGCTGGCAAGTTTCAGTTTGCTAGTCAGGCAGCTATTTCCAGACTTTCATGCCTATGGCTTCGCTGCCATGCAGATCAGAAATCATCACAGAAGCCTGGTCCGTTGAGCAGTCTTGGTATCGACATCCGGGTGTATTGATACATGGGTATCAATGAAGATGTTAATTTGAGGATCTTTTTTGTTTAACCTTTTGATTTTCCGAGAGTCTGTTGTGTTTTTTGTGTTAGTATTTCATTTTTGGTTGGGTTAGACAGAGAATGAAGTATATAGATTCATTTCTGTTTAAGTCAAGTATAGAGGTTGTGGAATAGATAGAGAGCAAGTTTAGTTTTCCTATCTTTCCAGAAGCATAGAGATTGAGGAAAGCTTATGTGTATATTGTTAGGCGTGGCATTTCATGAAAAAGGTTCAACTGTACCGGAAGTTTAGTTGTTTAGGGTCAAGGCTTCTAAGTTTGTACATGGATCAAAATGCAAGATGTTTCTTCAAAATGTTTTGATATTTCATTCTGTTCCTCTTCCCCTAGACTCCTAAATGTGGGTACAGAGTGACAGAGTGATCAATTGCAAGCATCCAGTTGAACTGCCATAATCCAAATAATAAGTACTGCAAGTTTCTTAAATAGGATGATGGAGCAAAGCTTTGAACCTTCTTTGCAGATAGGTATTTGCTTATGCGATTATGGTAAGAGTAAATAATTTCAGATGCGGTCAGAATTTTTTTTGGTGGAGTCAACTGATTGATTAAACTTCGAGAACTGAAGAGAAGTACTAAATTGAACGTGTAATAAACCTTTTGGGGTGGAAAAGGAAATATTAAGAAACGGGAGGGGTTGATGTGATATTTTGGCATTTTAGGCCGCAACTGAGGATAACATAAGAGCAACGGCTAAATTACAGCCTGGGAAAGAAGTCATGCCCATGATTCTCTCAACTCCGCTTCTCTGTAAGTTTCTACTTTCTCCGACACGCATTTACTACGTTTTAACCATGTCTGTTTCTTTTTCAAAGGTTAGATTATATACCCGTGGTTCTTCGAAACAGATATTCGCTTTCCATTTCTGGGTCGGAGGGACTTAATTTATTCCTTAATTAGCAACCTTTTGGCAATCGAAATTCCTTATGACGCAAAAATAATTGCTCAATCCATTATATTGCTGTTTTTATGGACATGAATTTCTTGTTTATTTAAGTTCGTACCTTTTGACCTATTACATTTCAGCATATTCCAGGGTAGGAGTTTTTTCCACTGAAAGGAAGAAAAATGCCTTTTACTGCTTGAGTCAGGGCTTAAAAGATAATGGGTAAGGATTTGCTTCATCTTCTTCTTTCATGTATTTTATTTAAAGATTGTTTAATTTAGTTGCCTTCCTTACCTTCAGTATTTGTTGAATAGAAATGTATTGCAACAGCAAGAAAACTCGAGGCGTAGGTTTCTCCTCTTTGTTTTGGTCTCATCAGGCTTGTCTCCAACCTTGCCTTCTTCTGGGAAGACCAAAACTAAGAACCCTTATGATGAAAGGCGCTTGCTAGAACAGAATAAACGGAGACAGAAAGAGAACAATGCACCTGAAGATTTTCCAAATTTCATTAGAGAAGGTTTGTGTTTCCAAATTTCATAGAAAGTCCAATTTTCTTGTAATATCTAATATTTCTGATCAATATATATGCTGTTTTGCTTTTCTCTTTCTGAAAAGGAAGGGGAAAAGAGATTTCTGAGTTCTTTTAGTTTTTGTCACTGTAAACCATCTATGAATTCCTCTAACCATATCTGTGTCACTAACTTTTTGGACATTTGATCTAGGTTTCGAAGTTAAGGTTGTAACTTCAGATGATTACATAAAGAGTGAGTCGGGGCTTATATATCGGGACTATGAAGTTGGTAAAGGTGAATGCCCAAAGGCTGGTCAGCAGGTTTTTTCTTTTGTTGTCTTTGAACCACCATCCATTCCTTTCCTTTTTTGCTATGGATTATTTGTAGACTTTAAAAGAAAAAGCAATAGGTAATTGATTAATCACAGTCAAACACCTAGCTAATTCAGAAACATTAGCCAGACAACTATTAATCCAGTAATTTAAATGATAGTCATACTCTTTTCTTTTGCTAACCATATGCTACAGCTATATATTTGACATCCTCCTAACTAGAAACATGAATATTTCAGGTCACTTTTCACTACATTGGTTATAATGAGTCAGGCCGGCGCATTGATAGCACCTATTTACAGGGTTCTCCTGCCAGGATCCGCATGGGAACTAATGCAGTAGTTCCAGGTGCATAGATTATAAATCTCATGACATTTCTTTACTATATATGACTATCTGATATGGGAACCCTCTGTTTCCACTTGTTATTTCCCCACTCCTCTCTGCAAAAGCTGAACAACAAATAAACTGTAAATGTGTGTAGAAATGATATATTAATGAAAATAGACCATATATATGTGCAGGATTTGAGGAAGGAATTATAAACATGAAGCCAGGAGGGAAGAGACGCATAATCATTCCCCCAGAACTTGGACCACCGGTCAGTGATTCTCGATGCTTGTTTCTGTGTGCTTTGTCATCAATTTAGTTTAACTTGCTTTGAGGTTCTCTTTGTGTTTCTGATGTTGGCATGTTGCTGCTAACATTCTTGTGTAACTAGGTCAAGTTAGAGATGAATTAAAGTGAATTTGTTGGATGATTAATAGATGTGGGAAAGAGTAGGAAAACGAATTCTTAAGCTCTTGTTTTCGTCTTCAGGTGGGACCATCGACATTTTTCAGCTCAAAACAGTTTGAAGTTTTCGACATAGAATTACTCAGCATACAGAACTGTCAAAGGAGAACCATAGGCTTTTACTCTGATGTCATATGTAATTGAATGATTGGGACTAATTTTTTGCATATCGGAGTTTTTGTTCCTTGTCCTAAAATAGGCCTCACTTGTGAAGAGTTAATTGTGTAATATATCATGATTCTTTTTGAGGAACCAATTGCCATGCTTGTGTTTAGTATATACAGATTCCAACTTCTTGATGATTTAGGTGGTATCTGTCTACCTCATAATATATATACTCCTCCTTTTTTATTATCTTAGAATTAGAATTTAATTTAAGAGTAATATTTCATTTTATTTAATTTAAAGGTCACCATTAAACATTTTTTTAATTCAACCCATTAATTATAAATATTAGTATTGATTATTGTTGTTAAATTACTATTCTGAAAATATGAGACAGCATCTTTTTTTTGCCAGAAATGAGACAGCATCTTTACTTAATGTGTATTGTAACTTTTATTTGTCATCAAGTTCAAAAGTATTAGTCAAGAACCGTGATGCTACACGATTTCGGTAAAATTTTGCAAAAGTTTATCTGAAAGAATTTTCCTCAATTTTTGGCCATGGAACTCATAAAAAAATATATAATTCAACACTAAAAAGTTTGAAAGGCTTTTCATGCTTCTAATATCTGTTTTCCTAATTTTTTCTGAATTTACTTTCTAATTAAATTGAAACATGATTTAGATTCTCGTAAAAACAAATGCTTAAATCCAATGTGGGTGAGATTTGGTTAGATGGATATAGATATTTCAATAAACTTGGCGCCAAAAATCAGGCGAAACAGAGCTGAGGCTTCGGAACGCGTTTTTAGTCAAAAACCGTAATGTATACGATTTCAGCTAAAATTTTACAAAAAATTGACCCCAAAAATTTCGACTCAATTTTCTGCCACGATACTCAAAAAGAATATATAACTCAACGCCAAAAAAATTGAAGGGTTTCTTAGATTTCTAATTTCGATTTTCCTATTTTTTTCCGAATTAATTTCTTATAAAGCAAAACAGGATTGAGATGCTCGTAAAAACAAATCCTTAAATCCAATGAGGCTGAGATTTCATTAGATGAATATAGATATTTCAATGAGTCTTGGCGCCAAAAATCATTCAAAACTGAGACGGGACCCCGAAACACGTTTTTAGCTAAAAATCGTGATGGTTAGTACACGATTTCGGCTAAATTTCTGCAAAAATTTAAACGAAAGTTTCTGCCTAAATTTTTAGCCACAATACTCATAAAATAAATATAATCCAACGCCAAAAAGATTGAAGGATTTCTCACGCTTCTTATACCGTTTTTTTTTTCGAATTAATTTCTAATTAAATCGAAACTGGATTGAGATGCTCGTAAAAACAAATCCTTCAATCCAATGTGGCTGAAATTTCATTGAACGAATATAGACATTTCAATGAGTCTTGGCGCCAAAAATCATGCAAAACTGAGCCGGGGCCCCGGAACGCGTTTTTAACCAAAAACCGTGATGATTATTTAACCAAAAACCGTGATGATTAGTACACGATTCTGGTTAAATTTACCGAAAGTTTTCCCATAATTTTTAGCCACAATACCCATAAAACATATATAATTATTGAAGGGTTTTTCACATTTCTATTATCGTTTTACCTTTTTCCGAATTAATTTCTAATTAAACGAAACCGGATTGAGTTGCTCGTAAAAACAAATCCTTAAATCCACTGTGGCTGAGATTTCGTTTGATGAATATAAATATTTAAATGACTCTTGGCGCCAAAAATTATGTCAAACTAAACCGGGGCCCCCGAACGCGTTTTTAGGCAAAAACCGTGATGGGTAGATGAATATAGATATTCAAAGGAGTCTTGGCGCCAAAAATCATACAAAACAAAGCCAGAGCCCCGAAACGTGTTTTTAGCCGAAAACTGTGAAACGCACACGATTTCGGTCAAGATTTTGTGAAAATTGACCCGATTGATTTTTCCTAAATCTTTGGCCAAAATACTCGTAAAAATATATAAATTATCGCCAAAAAGATTGAAGGGTTTTTTCACGCTTCGAATATCGTTTTTCCTATGCTTTTCCAAATGAATTTCCAATTAAATCGAAACTAGATTCTGATGCTCGTAAAAACAAATCTTTAAATCCTATATGGCTGAGATTTGGGTAGATGAATATAGATATTTCAAGGAGTCTTGGCGCAAAAAATCATACAAAACTGAGTCGGGCCCCGGAACGCGTTTTTAGCCGAAAACTGTGATGTGCACACGATTTCGGTCAAGATTTTGCAAAAATTGACCCGAATGATTTTTCCTAAATTTTTAGCCAAAATACTCATAAAAAATATGTGAATCATCGCCAAAAAGATTGAAGAGTTTTTAAAGCTTCGAATATCGTTTTTCCTATAATTTTCTGAATTAATTTCCAATTAAATCGAAACTGACTTCTGATGCTCGTACAAACAAATCTTCAAATCATATATGGGTGAGATTTAGGCAGATAAATATAGATATTCAAAGGAGTCTTGGCACCAAAAATCATACAAAACTGAGCCGGAGCCCCGGAACGTGTTTTTTAAGCCGAAAACTGTGATGGTTAGCACACGATTTCGGTCAAGATTTTGCAAAAGTTGACCCGAATAATTTTTCCTAAATTTTCGGCCAAAATACTCATAGAAAATATATAAATCATAGCCAAAAATATTGAAGGGTTTTTGACGCTTCGAATATCGTTTTCCTATGCTTTTCCGAATTAATTTCCAATTAAATCGAAACTGGATTCTGATGCTCGTAAAAACAAATCTTCAAATCATATATGGCTGAGATTAAGGAAGATGAATATAGATATTCAAAGGAGTCTTGACCCCAAAAATCATACAAAACTGAGCCGGAGACCCGGAACGTGTTTTTTAAGCCGAAAACTGTGATGGTTAATACACGATTTCGGCTAAAATTTTACAAAAACTGACCCAAAAAGTTTTTCCTCAATTTTTTGCCACAATACTCAGAAAAAATATATTATTCAACCCCGAAAAATTAAAATGGTTTTTCACGCTTCCAATATCGTCTTTCCATTTTTTTTTCGAATTTATTTTTAATTAAAGTAAAACAAGATTCGGATGCTCTTAAAAACAAATCCTTAAATCCATTGTGGATAAGATTTGGTTAGATGAATATAGATATTTCAAGGAGTCTTTGCGCCAAAAATCAAGCAAAATTGAGTCGGGGCTGCTGAACGCGTTTTTAGCTAAAAACCGTGATAGTTATACACGATTTCGGCTAAAATTTTGCAAAAACTTACCCGAAAAGTTTTTCCTCAATTTTTGCCACAATACTCAGAAGAACTATATTATTCAACCTCAAAAAATTAAATTGGTTTTTCACACTTCCAATATCGTTTTTCCATTTTTTTCGAAGTTATTTTTAATTAAATCGAAACAAGATTCAGATACTCGTAAAAACAAATCCTTAAATCCATTGTGGCTGAGATTTGGTTAGATGACTATAGATATTTACAGGAGTCTTTCTTCCAAAAATCATGCAAAACTGAGCCGGGGCCCTGAAACGCCTTTTTTTGTCAAAAACCGTGATGTTTTTCACGCTTCCAATATCGATATTCCATTTTTTTCGAATTTATTTCTAATTATTTGAAACAAGATTTAGATGCTCGTAAAACAAATCCTTAAATCCATTGTGGCTAAGATTTGGTTAAACGAATATAGATATTTCAAGGAGTCTTTGCGCTAAAAATCAAGCAAAATTGAGCCGGGGCTCCGGAACGCGTTTTTAGCAAAAAATAGTGATGGCATACACGATTTCAGCTAAAATTTTACAAAAACTGACCCAAAAAGTTTTTTCTCAAATTTTTTGCCACAATACTCAGAAAAAGTATATTATTCAACCCCGAAAAATTAAAATGGTTTTTCACGCATCCAATATCGTTTTTCCATTTTTTTTCGAATTTATTTTTAATTAAATCGAAACAAGATTCAGATGCTCGTAAAAATAAATCCTTAAATCCGTTGTGGTTAAGATTTGGTTAGATGAATATAGATATTTGAAGGAGTCTTTCAGCCAAAAATTAAGCAAAATTGAGCCGGGGCTCCGGAACGCGTTTTTAGCAAAAATTCGTGATGTAATACACGATTTCGGCTAAAATTTTACAAAAACTGACCCAAAAAGTTTTTCCTCAATTTTTTGCCACAATACTCAGAAAAACTATATTATTCAACCCTGAAAAATTAAAATGGTTTTTCACGCATCCAATATCGTTTTTCCTTTTTTTTTCGAATTTATTTTTAATTAAATCGAAATAAGATTCAGATGCTCGTAAAAATAAATCCTTAAATCCGTTGTGGCTAAGATTTGGTTAGATGAATATAGATATTTGAAGGAGTCTTTCGGCCAAAAATCAAGCAAAATTGAGCCGTGGCTCCGGAACGCGTTTTGTAGCAAAAAACAGTGATGGTAAATACACGATTTCGGCTAAAATTTTCAAAAACTGACCCGAAAAATTTTTCCTCAATTTTTTGCCAAAATACTTAAAAAAACTATATTATTGAACCCAAAAAACTTAAAATGTTTTTCACGCTTCCAATATCGTTTTTTATTTTTTTTTTTCGAAAATATTTTTAATTAAATCGAAACAAGATTCACATGCTCGTAAAATAAATCCTTAAATCGATTGTGGCTAAGATTTTCTTAAACGAATATAGATATTTTAAGGAGACTTTGCGCCAAAAATCAAGAAAAATTGAGCCGGGGCTCCGGAACGCGTTTTTAGCCAAAAAACAGTGATAG
>AWUE01014917.1:0-46001 GCA_001974825.2 Corchorus olitorius | reverse complement strand
GAACGTGTTTTTTAAGCCGAAAACTGTGATAGTTAGCACACGATTTCGGTCAAGATTTTGCAAAAATTGACCCGAATGATTTTTCCTAAATTTTTGGCCACAATACTCGTAAAAAATATATAAATCATAGCCAAAAATATTGAAGGGTTTTTTACGCTTATAATATCGTTTTTCCAATGCTTTTCCGAATTAATTTCCAATTAAATCGAAACTGGATTCTGATGCTCGTAAAAACAAATCTTCAAATCATATATGGCTGAGATTTAGGCAGATGAATATAGATATTCAAAGGAGTCTTGGCACCAAAAATCATACAAAACTGAGCCGGAGCCCTGGAACGTGTTTTTTAAGCCGAAAACTGTGATGGTTAGCACACGATTTCGGTCAAGATTTTGCAAAAATTGACCCGAATGATTTTTCCTAAATTTTTGGCCAAAATACTCATAAAAAATATATAAATCATAGCCAACAATATTGAAGGGTTTTTTACGCTTATAATATCGTTTTTCCAATGCTTTTCCGAATTAATTTCCAATTAAATCGAAACTGGATTATGATGCTCGTAAAAAAAATCTTCAAATTATATATGGCTGAGATTTAGGCAGATCAATATAGATATCAAAAGGAGTCTTGGCGCCAAAAATCATACAAAAGTGAGCCGGAGCCCCGGAACGTGTTTTTAAGCCGAAAACTGTGATGGTTAGCACACGATTTCGGTCAAGAATTTGCAAAAATTGACCCAAATGATTTTTCCTCAATTTTTTACCAAAATACTCATAAAAAATATATAAATCATCTCCAAAAATATTGAATGGTTTTTCACGCTTCGAATATCGTTTTTCCTATGCTTTTCCGAATTAATTTCCAATTAATTCGAAACTGGATTCTAGTGCTCGTAAAAAAAAATCTTTAAATCTTATGTGGCTGAGATTTGTGTAGATGAATATAGATATTCCAAGGAGTCTTGGCGCAAAAAATCATACAAAATTGAGCCGGGGCCCCGGAACGCGTTTTTAGCTGAAAACTGGGATGGTTAGCACACGATTTCGGTTAAGATTTTGCAAAAATTGAGCCAAATGATTTTTCCTCAATTTTTGAGCAAAATACTCATTATAAATATATAAATCATCTCCAAATTTATCAAAGGGTTTTTCACGCTTCGAATATCGTTTTTCCTATGCTTTTCCGAATTAATTTCCAATTAAATCGAAACTGGATTCTAATGCTCGTAAAACCAAATCTTCAAATCATATATGACTGAGATTTACGCAGATGAATATAGATATTCAAAGGAATCTTGGCGCCAAAAATCATACAAAAATGAGCCGGATCCCCGGAACGTATTTTTTAAGCCGAAAACTGTGATGGTTAGCACACAATTTCGGTCAAGATTTTGCAAAAATTGACCCAATGATTTTTCCTGAATTTTTGGCCAAAATACTCATAAAAAATCTATAAATCATAGCCAAAAATATTGAAGGGTTTTTGACGCTTCGAATATCGTTTTTCCTATGTTTTCCGAATTAATTTCCAATTAAATCGAAACTGGATTCTGATGCTTGTAAAAACAAATCTTCAAATCATATATGGCTGAGATTTAGGCTGATGAATATAGATATTCAAAGGAGTCTTGGTGCCAAAAATCATACAAAATTGAGCCGGAGCCCTGGAACGTGTTTTTTAAGCCGAAAACTGTGATGTAACACGATATCGGTCAAGATTTTGCAAATTGACCCGAATAATTTTTCTTAAATTTTTGGCCAAAATACTCTTAAAAGATATATAAATCATAGCCAAAAATATTGAAGGGTTTTGACGCTTCGAATATCGTTTTTACTATGCTTTTCCGAATTAATTTCCAATTAAATCGATACTGGATTCTGATGCTCGTAAAAACAAATCTTCAAATCATATATGGCTGAGATTTAGGCTGATGAATATAGATATTCAAAGGAGTCTTGGCACCAAAAATCATACAAAACTGAGCCGGAGCCCCGGAACGTGTTTTTTAAGCCGAAAACTGTGATGGATAGCACACGATTTCGGTCAAGATTTTGCAAAAATTGACCTGAATGATTTTTCCTCAATTTTTGGCCACAATACTCATAAAAAATCTATAAATCATAGCCAAAAATATTGAAGGATTTTTTACGCTTATAATATCGTTTTTCCAATGCTTTTCTCAATTAATTTCCAATTAAAACGAAACTGGATTCTGATTCTCGTAAAAACAAATCTTTAAATCCTATGTGGCTGCGATTTGGGTAGATGAATATACATTTTCCAAGGACTCTTGGCTTCAAAAATCATACAAATCTGAGTCGGGCCCTGGAACGCGTTTTTAGCCGAAAACTGTGATGGTTAGCACACGATTTCAGTGAAGATGTTCGAAAATTGAACCAAATGATTTTTCCTAAATTTTTAGCCAAAATACTCATAAAAAATTTATAAATCATCGCCAAAAAGATTGAAGGGCTTTTCACGCTTCGAATATCGTTTTTCCTATGCTTTTCCGAATTAATTTCCAATTAAATCGAAACTGGATTCTGATGCTCGTAAAAACAAATCTTTAAATATTATGTGGCTGAGATTTGGGTAGATGAATATAAATATTCCAAGGAGTTTTGGCGCCAAAAATCATACAAAACTGAGCCGGGGCCCCGGAACGCATTTTTAGATGAAAACTATGATGGTTAGCACACGATTTCGGTCAAGATTTTGCAAAAGTTGACCCGAATGATTTTTCCTCAAATTTTCAGCCAAGATACTCATAAAAAATATATGAATCATCGCCAAAAAGATTGAAGGGTTTTTAAAGCTTCGAACATCGTTTTTCCTATGCTTTTCCGAATTAATTTCCAATTAAATCGAAACTGACTTCTGATGCTCGTCAAAACAAATCTTCAAATCATATATGGCTGAGATTTAGGCAGATGAATATAGATATTCGAAGGAGTCTTGGCGCCAAAAATCATACAAAACTGAGCCGGAGCCCTGGAACGTGTTTTTTAAGCCGAAAACTGTGATGGTTAGCACACGATTTCGGTCAAGATTTTGCAAAAATTGACCCGAATGATTTTTCCTAAATTTTTGGCCAAAATACTCATAAAAAATATATAAATCATAGCCAAAAATATTGAAGGGTTTTTTACCCTTAGAATATCGTTTTTCCAATGCTTTTCTCAATTAATTTCCAATTAAATCGAAACTGGATTCTGATGCTCGTAAAAACAAATCTTTAAATCCTATGTGGCTGCGATTTGGGTAGATGAATATACATTTTCCAAGGACTCTTGGCTTCAAAAATCATACAAATCTGAGTCGAGCCCTGGAACGCGTTTTTAGCCGAAAACTGTGATGGTTAGCACACGATTTCAGTGAAGATGTTAGAAAATTGAACCAAATGATTTTTCCTAAATTTTTAGCCAAAATACTCATAAAAAATTTATAAATCATCGCCAAAAAGATTGAAGGGATTTTCACGCTTCAAATATCGTTTTTCCTATGCTTTTCAGAATTAATTTCCTATTAAATCGAAACTAGATTCTGATACTCGTAAAAACAAATCTTTAAATCTTATGTGGCTGAAATTTGGGTAGATAAATATAGATATTCCAAGGATTTTTGGCCCAAAAAATCATACAAAACTGAGTCGGGGCCCTGGAACGCGTTTTTAGCCAAAAACTGTGATGGTTAGCACACGATTTCGGCCAGGATTTTGCAAAAATTGACCCGAATGATTTTTCCTAAATTTTCAGCCAAGATACTCATAAAAAATATATATGAATCATCGCCAAAAAGATTGAAGGGTTTTTAAAGCTTCGAATATCGTTTTTCCTATACTTTTCCGAATCAATTTCCAACTAAATCGAAACTGACTTCTGATGCTCGTAAAAACAAATCTTCAAATCATACATGGCTGAGATATAGGCAGATGAATATAGATATTCAAAGGAGTCTTGACGCCAAAAATCATACAAAACTGAGCCGGAGCCCCGGAACGTGTTTTTTAAGCCGAAAACTGTGATAACGCACACGATTTCGGTCAAGATTTTGCAAAAATTAACCCGAATGATTTTTCCTAAATTTTTAGCCAAAATACTCATAAGAAATATATTAATCATCGCCAAAATGATTGCAGGGTTTTTAAAGCTTCGAATATCGTTTTTTCCAATGCTTTTCCGAGTTAATTTCCTATTAAATCGAACCTGGATTTTGATACTCGTAAAAACAAATCTTTAAATCTTATGTGGCTGAGATTTGGTAAGATGAATATAGATATTCAAATGAGTCTTGGTGCCAAAAATCATACAAAACTGAGCTGAGGCCCCGGAACGCATTTTTAGCCGAAAACTGTGATGGTTAGCACAAGATTTCGGTCAAGATTTTGCAAAAATTGACCCGAATGATTTTCCTCAAATTTTGGCCAAAATACTCATAAAAAATATATAAATCATCGCCAAAAAGATTGAAGGGTTTTTAAAGCTTCGAATATCGTTTTTCCTATGCTTTTCCGAATTAATTTCCAATTAAATCGAAACTGGATTCTGATGTTCGTAAAAATAAATCTTTAAATCCTATGTGGTTGAGATTTGTGTGTATGAATATAGATATTCAAAGGAGTCTTGGCGCCAAAAATCATACAAAACTGAGCCGGAGCCTCGGAACATGTTTTTAGCCGAAAATTGTGATTCGCACACGATTTCGGTCAAGATTTTGCGAAAATTGACCCGAATGATTTTTCCTAAATCTTTGGTCAAAATAATCATGAAAAATATATAAATTATCGCCAAAAAGATTGAAGGGTTTTTCACGCTTCGAATATTGTTTTTCCTATACTTTTCCGAATTAATTTCCAATTAAATCGAAACTGGATCCTGATGCTCGTAAAAACAAATCTTCAAATCATATGCGGCTGAGATTTAGGCAGGTTAATATAGATTTTCAAAGGAGTTTTGGCGCCAAAAATCATACTAAACTGAGTCGGATCCCTGGAACGTGTTTTTAGACGAAAACTGTGATGGTTAGCACACGATTTCTGTCAAGATTTTGCAAAAATTGACCCGAATGATTTTTCCTAAATTTTTGGCCAAAATACTCATAAAACATATTTAAATCATAGCCAAAAATATTGAAGGGTTTTTCACGCTTCGAATATCATTTTTCCTATGTTTTTCCGAATTAATTTCCAAATAAATTGAAACTGGATTCTGATTCTCGTAAAAACAAATCTTATGTGGTTGAGATTTGGGTAGATAAATATAGATATTCCAAGGAGTCTAGGTGCCAAAAATCATACAAAACTGAGCTGAGACCCCGGAACGCATTTTTAGCCGAAAACTGTGATAACGCACACGATTTCGGTCAAGATTTTGCAAAAATTGACCCGAATGATTTTCCTCAAATTTTGGCCAAAATACTCATAAAAAATATATAAATCATCGCCAAAAAGATTGAAGGGTTTTTAAAGCTTCGAATATCGTTTTTCCTATGTTTTTCCAAATTAATTTCCAATTAAATCGAAACTGGATTCTAATGCTCGTAAAAACAAAGATAGTATGCAGAGAAACCATCAAGGCGATATTCTCTGTTTATAAGACTGCAGCTTGAAGTACTAAGGGTCGAAGAGAAGTTATGATATAACTTCTTTTTTTTTTAGCAAATGATCAATTTTCATTGATATCAAAAATCAGTATTACAAACGCGCAGAGGTAATCCGCACCAAACATAATTTGCCCCTACATCGCATTCAATATGGGTTAAATTATGTGCCAAAGTATTCGTTGATCTACTAACATGCTTAAAAGAACAAAATACAAAAAAAAAAAGACACTATGTGCTTAATCTGGAAAATTAATGATCCGCCTTCCCAAAGCGAAGGAGCCTGCTTGTTGATCTCTAGAATTGCCAACAGACTATCACTCTCAACCTCACAAGTGACGTGATTATATGAAAAAGCAAGTAACAATCCAAAACGAATTGCATATACTTCAGCAAACAAACTATCTGGCACATTATCAATTCTTGCTACACCGGATACCAGAACATGCCCTGTCGCATCTCGAATTACCGCTCCTAAAACTGTTTCCTTCCGGTTAAAATTGAATGCTGCATCTGTGTTAATCTTTACACGTCCAGAAGGTGGAGGTCGCCATGGTTGACGCATCACCCTATGTGTCTGATGAACTCGTTGAAATGAAGCTCCATATTCATTCACTAAACGGTTTGCAGCAGTGCACAAAGCAGAAGGCAGACGACAAACATGCTCATGTAGAGTCTTATTACGATTGAACCAGATTAGCCAAAGTATAAAACACACACTATCTAACGAGCCCAACTGATTGGCTTTCTCAAAAAGACAAAGCCAAAAATCCTCCCTATCATACCAAGAATCCAAGTAAACCAGTAACCAAGGACAGGCCATATCCCAAACTTGTTTACTAAAAGAACACTCGAAGAAAACATGATAAAGAGAAAATTCAATTCCACCACATACAACACAAATCAAACTTGTTAACTTTATAATTTAACTATTAAGCGTTTAATGATACATATGATGTTTACAACACTTTATTACTACAATAATCAAGAATACACTAGTACAACAATGGACTGCAAGAAAACACAGAAGCTTAGGTAATATAAACGTGTAATTAGCGTGCATCTTCTGCAGGTACTCTATGATAAACAATTGTCTCATCCGAACTTGGATTAGCATGAAACTGTCCGTAAAATGCGTAAATACCGACAGATATTATGCTGAGGACAATAAATCTGATCCATGCTTCATAGTGCAGCTGGGAAGTAACAAAATAGGGTCAATGTCAAGTCTGCTTTGAAAAGCTCATATTTCTGGAATGTAACAAGGGAATTTTGCAAGCATACCTGAGCAAACAGGAAGATGTTGAAAAATATGCAGACAGCTGGCAAAATGGGAACCCCAGGACAAGAGAACCCTAGAGCATCTGAATAAACCTGAGAAAAGAAGTTTGATGATGCCTTAATTAGATGTCTTCACAAAATTCAGTTGTTACATCAAGGAGAAGGTAAGTTTGCACAATATCAGCAGCGAAAAGATAAGTTTTCACAGAAGGGATTTTAGAACGTAATTCAGAAAAAAAAATGTTTTTTTTTCTTTTTTCTTAACAGAATAAACACACATTCAAATCAATAACACCTGAAAGACACCCCTTTCCTGACATTAAAAGAGAAAAGTAGAGGAAACATTATTTGATATTGAAAAATTCACTGACCTGACGGAAACAAAGAGCAGCACAAGCAAGTACAGCGATCACTGCCGCAACAATAATATAAAAAAAGGAAGCATCATAACGATAAAGAACTCCAGTAGCAAAACCACAGCTTGCCACTATGATAAGGCATATGACACCTTCACACCAGGTTGAGATGCACTTCGAAGAAGCTGGATTTCCTGTCTTATTTTTCCAACGAAGAGTTACAACACATGCTGCAACTACAGAATAGCCTGTCTGTAACAAACCAAAGTACAACATGAGGTGTGCCCTTCATTCATGCACATATCAAAACAACCCATCTTTCAAAAGAGCAATTTATTTTATGCAGGTGATTTCCCTGACCCCAAAATATCCAGCATAGCACGCAATACTGCACTTCTATAAGTTACAGCATGTTGTGACAGACACCTAATGCCATAGGTTATTAACAAATTCTGAAGATACAAAACTTTGTTTCCATCAGCTGTAAATAGACTATTCTGTAACCTAAACACCATATTCTGAAGCACAAAACATCTATAAGTTCGTGAGTCAAGCATTTTTGGTGACCAAATTGGTATCCAATAACTTCGAAATTAGAAGAACAATAGTTTGGAAGAATTCAAAACCATAATAATATGTAATCAAAACTAGGGCAATAACTTTCTCAAAAAAGAATAAGAGAAGAAAGTCAATGACATACCAGAGAGCCAACTGAAAGAATGTGTGATAGGACATGCACATTAAATATTCCTCCCAGAACAGCAGCAACAATACCAACCCAGATTTGAGAATGAATAGGTGTGTGGCGTTTTGGGTGCACTTTAGCAAATAATGAAGGAAGTAAGCCATCCCTTCCAAGCCCAAGATATAGCCGAGACTGCCCATATTAACATTCCATCAAACACTGCAAAAATGGTACTCAATAAGGATATAGCAAGAACAGGAATTCTATGCTAGTCACCTGGACATAAAGACCAACTAGAAGGGTTGTCGTAAGCCCAGCAACAGCTCCAATGCTGATTAAAATGGAAACATATTTCAAACCCTTGGATGTAAAAGCATCAGCTAATGGAGCTTCTTCCCCCAGGAGGTAGTAAGGGACCATCCCAGTGATCACCAAGCAAACACCAACGTATAGTACAACACATACAAGAAGACTTCCTAAGATCCCTATTGGCAAATCCCGCTGAAACATCAAATTTAAAACAGGGGAAACATAAAGAATGAAACTTAAAAATACCATAGAGACACTATATAGAAATAGAATAAGGTGACAATATCTTTCAGCATAAGACATTTGCCTTGACCTCAAAATATAATACCTGAGGCCTCTTTGATTCTTCAGCAGAATTAGCAACCGCATCAAATCCAACATATGAAAAGAATACTACAGTAGCTCCCGTCAGTATCTCTTTAACACCATTGGGAGCAAAGGGAGACCAATTATCTACATCAACTTCGAAAGCACCAACAATGACAACAAAAATAACAATAACTACCTGCACAAAGTCAATACGAAAAAAGAAAAGGTTACCCACATTTTACCTCTTCAATCCCTTCTATTAGAGGTATTAGAAGTAACCCCTTTGATTGTTGCTTTTACTAAATTTACTTTCTAAAAAGTTGTTATTATGTTGTTACTCACAAAAGTCAAAGTGTTATTGATGGACCTTGATCTTACTTTTACAATTCCCGAAAGTAAAAACAAAGTATCAGAAAGTAGATAAAACAAATGAAGCATTAAAAGGTTAAAAATAGTACCTTAGTTGCAGTCATGAAGGAATTAACAGCAGAAGATTCTCCAACACCCCAACAGAGAATAATAGTCAACAGGACAAGAAGAACCGGAGCCAAAATATTGATAGATAAAGTTCCGCCGAAGAATTCTTGACCACCCTGACCAATCCAGGCTGGTATATTTCCTTTTAAACCAGGAATGAGCTCGAAAAGTGCAGCCACGTAGCTCGCTAAGCTGCGAGCAATACTAGCTGCCCCGATATGATAATCTAACATCAATTGCATAAAAACAAGAAACGCTGTAATTTCATTGAAAGCAGTATATGAGTAGAGATAAGCCCCTCCGACCACGGCTGGAAACCGAGAAGCTAGCTCGGCATAACACAGCGCATTCAACACACACGACGCTCCGGCAAGTATGAAACTTATCGTCACTCCTATGACAGAATTGAAATCGCGCAAAAACTAAATTCAGAAATTAAATTCATTCGAAAGAGAGATAGACAGATGGAGAGGTGAATTGACACAGACCGGGGCCGGCATCGCGAGCGACTGTGCCGGTGACAACGAAGATACCGGCACCGATTGAAGCACCGATGCCAAGGAGGAGGAGATCGAGGACGCCAAGGCGGCGAACGAGGTCATCGCGTCCGGTGGCAGTGCGATAGGAAGAGGGGTTTAGGGTTTTGGCTCTAAGAGCGGAAGAGCAGAAATGAGAGAAGAAAGAAGATGAAGAAGAAGAAGAAGACGAGGAGGCATATTTCTCTTGGCTCCCCATGGTAAGGGAACTCCGGTGTGATTAATTATTGCTCTAAACTTCAACTTTTATGTCACGTTCGCATTTATATTGTCAGAATTTGACGTGGTTAGGTGTGGAACTCTGCAAATCATGCCGTTGATGTTTTACTATTTTTCATGATTGCTGACTGCTGATTAGTTTTCTTGATTCTCCTTCATCAAACATTGTAAATCTCGGTAATAATAATGATATTCATTTTGTATCTGGGCTGTTTTATAGTTCAAGTTCATGCTCACCATTTTGGGCTCTATCAGTGATTTTTGTTGGGCCTGGGTTACAATTAAATAACTCTACACGCCGCTCTAGTACTAGATTTGGGCCATTTAACTTATTGGACCAGCTTCCTTCGCCACCGTATCCACCGTAGCCGAAGCTTCTTGCTCCGGCGTTGGCTCTGCTTTTTCGGGTAAAACAGAGCAAGCCAATACTCATAACAAGACATAATAATAACGATGCAATATATATATATATATATATATATATATATTAAGCCTTGCTAACTAAGCAATCAAAATCAAATTGATTGACTAATAGTACAACTAAAATCCTTAAAACATCTAGTGATACCAAAATCCAAACCCTAGAAGAAAGAAAATACCATAACCTTGTAGTTGAACAAACAAGAGATCAAAAGCGTGCGTATATATATCATGGATGGGCTCGGCGTCCGGTAGTTTGATTAGAGGTGTAATTGTCATCCTCTCTGAAAACCAAGTAAGCTACGAATGCGATGATGAGGAGAGCAATAAAACCAAAGTTGACAAAGCCCCACTTCTTAAACATATTGTTCATCTTATCTGCAAATACTGCCTTGCAAGAGTCGCAGTTAAAACACATCACTTTGGGATCATTATCCCAAGCATTGCAGTCAGGGTTTTTGTCGGAAACGCCTTTCTCCGCTGTCCAATTCGCCGGGCTCGAATATGTAAATCCGCAGTCGTCCGATGGTTTGCAGCAACCAGACTGGAAAAAGAAAATCATAAAAACTTAATAAACTCCATTTTTGATTCATAGGGAAATCGAATCTTGAAAATCAAGGAACTAATAATACGTACCTGAATAGCAGTGAGAGGCTCCTTGTAGAATTTTTCGAGGGTATCATTGGTGTTGAATTTGGTGCAAATGTCGGATTTAATCATGCAAGTTTGGGTGGCATTCCACAGTTGCGGATCGAATCCTTGATTGGTGTCGGCAAGCGTGTAAATCGTAAAACCCAAATTAAATAGGATAAAAAGCACCATACTACGTACATCCTAAACGAAAAAGTCAGAAGGCAAGGCCGACTTGAGCAGCAGATTCGACAGCAATAGTAGATTGATCCAACCACAGAAACGAACATCAACAAGGCTCCGGCGCATATTATACCCAGACCGACACCATTGACGACCTCACCACCGCATCCGTCTGGCCCGGTATTTATCAATACGCTGGTATTCATCAATAGCCACCATCCGATTACCATGATTGGCAAAGACAGGACAATCAGTAACACATTGAGAATTAATCCTGGAAGATTGTTCTTAACTACTGTAGACTTCATCTTTTATTCAAAACTTTTGTAAGAAAAATAAAGAATTTTGAGTATCATGAAGAGTTAAGCGGAAGCCGTATATATGTAACAAAAAGAAAACAAAAAATGAAAGGAAACTCCGAGTGTAATCAATTATACGAATTCCCGATGACCAAAGCTGCAAGACGACGATTATGAAAGGATTCCACTTTAGTATGATTTTTATTTCCTTATTCACCGGTAGGGATTTTCGGTATTGATTGTAAAAGATTGTGTTTCTTATACGTTAATTCATCTTTTTTTTCCCCCGAAAATTGATCTCTTGGGATTTCTATGGAGATTAATGGTAACTGAGAACATCTTTAGTCATTTACTTATGGCAACACACAAATTAAATATTGGAACTTTATAATGTGAACAGCTTGACAAATTAAGGTTGCGGTAATTACTCACATAACATAATCATTGACTAATAATCAGTGATATTAGGCTCTAACTATATAGTATCTCTTTCGTTTTGCATGTCAAAGGATTGGGTTTGGGCCCATTGGTACCTAGTATAGTATATTAAAAGAAAATTAAATATATCACTAATAGAATAATACATGTCCCAGTGGTTCAATATTTTCAGTAACCATTTTATTTTGGGTACCACTCTTAATTAAAAAGTTTAATATTGATTTGTTCAACATTGTCAATTTTGGGAAATTATAATTTTTTTAGAGGGGGAGTATATATAATATAAGTTGAAGATATGAAATTTAAATAATTATTATATGTAATTTTTTTTAAGGAAAATGAAAATGAAAACCTTATTGCGGTATTGCCCATCATTTTATCTCTAGGATTAAGAGAGTTTTTTTTTTTTTTAGGAAAAGAGATACTAGAAATTAATTGATTAGTAACAAAAGAACAGAATAATAAACCATATGTGGAGAAGCTAATTTATTTTATTTTATTAAGATAATAACAAAAATAACAATGGCCTTTACAAAGACAACATAATAAAAATGCATAAAGCCTTATTAACTAATTAATTAATCCAACAATTACGAAACTAAAAAGTAAAATCCAAATCCGAGAACCAAATAAACTACTACATAACATGCATGGATCATAGTTGAACAAGACTGAAGTCTGAAAGCATATCATCATCATCAAGTCGGCCTAGTAGTTTCGATCAAAAGTCATGTCGTTTTCGTCGGGATTTTTGTTTCTGAGAAACAAGTAAGCAACAAATACTATCACGAGTAGAACATGGAAAACAATGCTGATAATGCCGAACTTCTTATAAAAATTCTTCAAATTATCTGCCACTGCTCCCTTGCAAGACTCGCAGTTGAAACACTTCACTTTGGGATCATTGTCCCAAGCTTTGCAGTCTGGATTTTTATCGGAAACGCCTATCTCATCTGACCAATTCGCCGGACTCGAATATGTAAATCCGCAGCCGTCCGATGGTTTGCAGCAACCAGACTTAAAAAATATAAAAATCATAAATATATATGGTAAAACTTAAAAAACTCCATTGTTTAATCATAATCAAATCTTAAAATCAAGGAATTAATGCGTACCTGAATAGCAGTGAGAGGCTCCTTGTAGAATTTTTCGACGGTATCGTTGAGATACTTGTTGTTGAATTTGGTGCAAACGTCGGTTTTAATAAAGCAGGTTTTAGTTGAATTCCAATCATCCTTGACCATTTTTTGAAGATACTTGGCATAGCTTCCGAGTTTGAACTCTTCGTATCCTTTTCCGGCAAGTTTTATGCCGGAACCTTTACTGGTCTCTTTCAATATAAAAATCGTAGTTACCAAGCCGATTACGATGCAGAAAACCATGAAGATGACGTAGAGCCAGAACCCGCAGCAGCATTTGAAGGTCAACTCACAAATGTTTAAGAGGAGGCCCACTATAGCGACGGAGATCAACATGCCTGCGGCGAAGATTAACGCCATACCGGTGTCGGTGTTTGGACTACCGCATCGCCGATCCGCCTTGTTTTCAATCATGATACCGACTACGAGGATCGGTATGGACAAGGCAATCATTAAACTGTTGAATATGATTCCGACATTCTTAGGCTTCGTCATTTTGGTGGGGGATTGTTGGGAAAAAAAAAAGTAAGGCTTTAGTAAGAGAGGGGTACTGGAGTGAATGTGTTTTGGAATATGGCGGAAGCCAAGGGCTTTAATATGCGCGGGACGCCATTTTGAAAGGAAATTCCGGTGATTTAGACAGGTGAGTGAGACGACGTGTGTGATTTATTACACGCGAGAAATCAAAAACCTAAGGTTTTCCTGTGTGAATTCGGAGTCTTATGTTTAAGGCAACACATGAGTTTGTTCATTTATAATAAGGTATATAAATAGAGATTAATGGCTAATTTTTTTCTTTGATTTACCTTTAATCTCTTTCATTATCTGTAATTCGTAATCTTCTGTATTAAAAGTTCTCACCTTTTTTTTTTTCTTTTCTTACCAAGTCTTTCCCTTTTTTCCTAGTAAATATTTTACTATAATGCACTTGCTTAGTTGCTTTTAAGTTTTACTAGTATTCAAAAATTGCAACGAAATCAACCATTAAAAAAAAAAGTTGAATTCGTGCTTTAATAAAGTTACTATAAAAAAATAAATTGCTAGTATTAAGGCCCACTTCCATTGCATTTTGCTTATCTCCGCGGGCTTTAAATTTGGTCCCATATGATATGGGATAGAATATGATGGTATACGTGTAGACAAAATTTAAAAAAAAAAAATCTACCTCTTTGGGCTTTCAACCCGGTCCAATATGAAAAATTAAATTTGAAATTGCAACATGATGGTTTTAACACCTTTATTCACTTTTTACCCCAAAAAGAAAAACTTTATTTACAACTATAAGTACTTGATTTAGTATTTTAGTTTTATTTACAGAGTTATATATATTTAGGAATAGAGCACTTGAATTCTAACTCTTTGAGTGGGAGAAACATACATCAACATCCAAGTTTCAAGTTGAACCACTTGAGTTGAATGTTTGAATGTTAATACTACTTGGTACACTAGTTTAGTTGTAACATGCACACAATTTGGTTTAGGAAACTCTTTCAAAATATTTTTCAATATCATTTTAAAACGTTTGATAATGAAAACAACATAGATATTTTGGATCTTGCACAACTTTTTCAATAGTGGGGAATGATTAATCGAGGAGAAGAAGATTTTTATAGAACTATATATTCTCTATATATACATTAGTAAATGACAAGGAAAATTAGGGAGAAATAAAACTCACGCATGCAATGATATGGAAAGTGATAATGACCATAGTCTATCCTTTGTGTTGAATAAGTAGAGGTGAGAAAAACGGTTTACTTAGGCGAATTGAGAGTCATTAAGTAAATTCTATTAATTAACATATATATATATCGATTTTAGTTAAAAGGATAGTTCACACAATTTTGATAAAAAGTAATAACTTGGATAATAAAGTATATAGAATAAAATTTCATATAAGCATGTTATGTTATCAATCGTGAGAGTTTTTCTTGAATTATTGTTTTGACACGACTTATTTTAGATTAGTCGAGTTTAGTTTGAGGATAGAGTATTAAGAATTTGTAAATATATATGTATATAAGATGAGAATTAAGCTTATACAATTTTTTGGTACATTAAGCATATACATTTTCATTTTTTTTGAGTAAAGCATATACATTTTCATAATTTAAGAGATAGTAATTTTCTTTAAGGAATAAGAGATACTAGTAATTATTAAGAATGTTGGCTAATGCTGCTTGTAAGATGAGTGATGATCTTGAGTTGCTGCCACCTGATGACATGAAGAATCTATTGGATGTAGATAGATGGGGGATTGCTTTTCCTCGTAGTTATTGTACTAGCTAGTTGATTTTCCAGCTTATTTTTCATTAAAAAAAAACTATTAAGTACATACGACTAACTTCTGTTTATCAAAATCTATTGTTGTAACATTCTTTTAATACCTCTTAATTAGTTAGGGTGAATCAAATTGTAACATTTTTTTGGATAGGATCAAACTGTAACAGTCATCCAAATATTATGTCACGTAAATAAGACACGAATAATATTTTCTCATATGTTTATTTGTAATTTTTCGTTGAAGAAGTTTATTTGTGAATTTATAATTTTGAAGTTGCAAATTACAATTATGGAGTACGTTTGATTATATACTCTTTTGATCAAGAAAAAAGAAAAAATTTTACTCTTTTCTGCTATGATTTTCTTACATCTCAAATTCAATGCCGTAAAAAATTGTTGCTACAATTTTCCCATTATCTCCTCCACGCCTTTGTCTCTCCCCATTTCTTTTGTGTTGTGTGTGCACAAGGAAGATGAAAATTACATGCCTTGAGGGTTTGGTTTCTTGCTTTGCCTTTTCTCTCTCATATCCCTTTGCCTTCGCCTGAATTCTCTCCGACGATTCTTCGACACACTGCCTCTTTCCTTCTATCTATCATTCTTCTTTCTTCCTCTATCTTTCTCCTTTCCATTATACTAGTTTCATTGAAACCTTCTTCAATGCAATAAGATGAATAAGGGCTTGTGATTTAATCCGAAAGCTACGAGATTTAAGGGTTTACCCACATACCCAGAGAACCTGAACTCTCAGGTTTGAGAAGAACATTCGATTTTCTTCCCTGCAATGCATTTATCATTCTAGATTTTATTGGGTTATCGATACCAGACAATTTGATTATTGTAAACTATCAAATTCTAATATATCTTGGTTGTGACATATATAATTCCATTGCTGGTTTAAGTGTTTGGGCTTTCAAGGCCGAATGGTATTGCTTTTGTGGTCTCCTAATGCCTGTTAAGTGGTTTTACGAATTGGGTATCTGAGTTTGAAAAAAAAAGTGTTAAGTTCCTTGTTTGTGCACTTACTGGTTATATGATTTAGTTGCTTTGAGGTTCAAAAAGGGTTTTTGGTATCTGGAGTCCTCGTTTAGATTGATCAAGATATGAGTCGTAGGGTGAGGCGCAAGTGGGCAAAGAAAGGGAAGTTAAGTTACCCTGAAATTGAAGATGAGGATTTAGGTCCTGAGAGAACTGGATTTGTCGATTGGACAAGCTTGCCCGATGATACAGTCATTCAATTGTTTTCATGTCTGAATTATCGTGACAGGGCTAGTTTGTCATCAACTTGTAGGACATGGAGGGTTTTAGGTTCATCTCAGTGTTTATGGAGTTCATTGGATTTTCGTGCTCATAAATTCGACACTGCAATGGCTTCTTCACTTGCTTCTAGGTGTGTGAATCTTCAAAAGCTTAGGTTTCGTGGGGCAGAGTCTGCTGATTCAATAATTCATGTTCAAGCTAAGAACTTGCGTGAAATAAGTGGTGATTACTGCAGGAAAATAACTGATGCTACACTATCTGTGATTGTTGCCCGGCATGAGAACCTGGAAAGTCTTCAGCTTGGGCCGGACTTTTGCGAGAGGATCACAAGTGATGCTATCAAAGCAATAGCTGTTTGCTGTCCAAAATTAAAGAAACTTCGGTTGTCTGGAATAAGGGATGTTCATGCTGATGCAATCAATGCTTTGGCTAAGCACTGTCCAAATCTGGTTGATATTGGGTTCCTTGATTGTCTAAATGTTGATGAGGCAGCATTGGGAAACATCATATCTGTTCGTTTCCTCTCTGTTGCAGGGACATCAAATATGAAATGGGGTGTGGTTTCAAATCTCTGGCACAAGCTGCCTAAATTGATTGGTTTGGATGTTTCAAGAACTGACATTGGTCCACCTGCTGTTTCTAGATTGTTATCATCATCACAGAGCTTGAAGGTTTTGTGTGCTATGAATTGTCCAGTTCTTGAAGAAGACACTAGCGTTTGCACCATTAAAACCAAAGGCAAATTGTTGCTTGCTCTTTTTTCAGATGTTTTTAGAGGATTATCTTCTTTATTTGCCGAAACTACAAAGAAAGGGAGAAACGTATTTTTGGAATGGAGGTGCTCAAAGAACAAAGATAAAAACTTGAATGAGATCATGACATGGCTTGAATGGATTCTATCTCACACACTTTTGCGTATTGCTGAGAGCAATCCACAAGGTCTTGATGAATTCTGGCTTAAGCAAGGGGCATCACTGTTGCTCAGCTTAATGCAGAGCTCACAAGAGGATGTTCAAGAAAGGGCAGCCACTGGTCTTGCAACTTTTGTTGTTATTGATGATGAAAATGCCAGCATAGACTGTGGAAGGGCTGAAGCAGTTATGCGGGATGGTGGCATTCGACTTCTCCTGAACCTAGCAAAATCTTGGCGGGAAGGGCTTCAATCAGAGGCTGCAAAGGTTATATATATATATATATATATATGTTTTCCTTTTCATTTTTCTGATCATGGGATGTCTTGATGCTCACATTTCCTATAAATATGCCTTTACTTCTGTGTACATTCTCATTTTCCGTCTATTTTCTTAAAGACTGAGGTTGCTAGACTCTTAATGTCTCAGGCTATTGCAAACTTGTCTGTCAATGCAAATGTTGCAAAGGCTGTTGCTGAAGAAGGAGGAATTAATATCCTTGCTGGGTTGGCAAGGTCCATGAACAGGCTGGTTGCTGAGGAGGCAGCTGGAGGGCTATGGAATCTTTCTGTGGGGGAAGAGCACAAGGTTGCGTATCCAGTGCTTTTTCTCATATTGAGAATACAAGGTTTCTAATCTCTAGTTCTAATTGCATTTGCTTAAAATTAATAGGCTGCAATCGCCGAGGCTGGTGGTGTCAAAGCTTTGGTTGACCTCATTTTCAAATGGTCCTCTGGTGGTGATGGAGTTCTTGTACGTTTCTCTTCATGCATTGTGTTTTGCTTACTCACTATGTGTAAATATCATGTAGCATTTCACATGCACATGGTTAAAGTTGCTATGATGCTATAGTTGGTTGGTTGGTTGGATTGTGATTTTCTTTGTGTGTTTGCAGGAACGTGCAGCTGGTGCTTTGGCAAATTTGGCAGCTGATGATAAATGTAGCATGGAAGTTGCCATTGCAGGTGGTGTGCATGCTCTGGTGATGCTTGCTCGTAACTGCAAGTTTGAAGGGGTGCAAGAACAGGTGCCATTACTTTCTCAATTAAGAGGGAACCTTGGACTGTAATATTACACCCACAATCACAACTTCTCAGCAAAGCAATACTTCCTACTAGATTGTTGAGATTTTCCTAGTCCCATCACCAAAATTATACCGCACTTGTTTTGATGCTAATCATGCTTTTATGAAAATGCTTATTATGCTATACATTATGGGTAAGCATGGTTACACTTGAATTTAGAAAGCTAGTAAATCTATATTTGCAATCATGGCTTCGATTATCAACTGGCTCTTCTTTATATGTGTTTGATTTTAAAGGATTACTTGTGATACCATATACCAAATGTTCATTGTGAATTGATTAATGTCATGTCCAAATGTACTAGGCTGCCCGTGCCTTAGCAAATTTGGCTGCTCATGGGGATAGCAATAGTAATAATGCTGCTGTAGGACAAGAGGCAGGTGCTCTTGAAGCCCTAGTTCAACTTACACGTTCTCCTCATGAAGGTGTCAGGTAATTTATGTATAATGTCTTTCAGCTGGCTCTTTGATATTTAAATGCATTCATTTGTGAGTGAGTGTATTTTCCTGTAAAGACCGTCTTCCATTTGGCAGTTATTTTGAATAAATTTGTTCTTATATATATGATGTTATCTGATTATTGAAACAGGCAAGAAGCTGCTGGGGCATTGTGGAATTTGTCATTTGATGACAGAAATCGAGAAGCAATTGCAGCAGCTGGTGGTGTCGAGGCATTGGTATGTTATTTACCTTTTTTAGCCCCTTGTTATTCTCTCCTTCCAAGCTGTGGTAGCCTTTTAAAAGCCTTCAATTCCAGTCATATTTAGTCCGACAGCATTTTGCTTGGACAAGTTTTCTCAGACTTTTGTATTGTTTACTGTGTTTCCTGCATTAAATGCCTAAATCTACCTTAGTATATATAGTTTCCAATAGGATGTGTCTTGGTCATCTGAAACTTTCCTTTTCATCTCTGTCAATGATTTCAGTACAGCCCTTTAATGTTCAATTGTGGTCCTTTACCCTTGTTGTGTTGTGCATGGTTTGAAATTTTGATTCCTGAAATATTAGCCACTATAATGAAGCTTTACTGAAATTGAGCAATGTTAAAGATTAGTTGAATTGTCTTCTTGGCTCCATAATAATTATTTGTCAGAGTTCATGTGAATCAAATTTTTGTTATAACGTGTTTCATTTGGTAAAGATATTGACATTTTGCTTTTATGTAGGTTACTCTTGCTCAATCCTGTTCAAATGCTTCCCCAGGTCTTCAAGAGAGGGCGGCAGGTGCTCTTTGGGGATTATCAGTCTCAGAAGCCAACAGGTAATGCATTTTTTCTCTGCTCTACATGGACATCTGAACCTACTTGACAATTAGTAATATAACTCAAAGTCTGAACACATTAATTGAGGAAAAGGTTTTCAACTTCAGCCCTCGTAGAGTTCTTATTGCTTCTGATGCTTCCCATCCTCTTTTTACCATCATTCAGTGTTTAGCCTCACCAAATTAGGCCTGGTACCACTTGAATATGGGTCTAAACCTTTACTGATTTGCATATTGCTGTTCTGAAGTCTGAAGTGCACATTTGAACTATGCAGAAAAGTTTATTGCTGTGTACTTCTTGTCGTCATGATTACCACTACCAAATCTTCATGATGAGTAATGGGAGAGTTTGTTAAATTTTCATTTTGTCGATGGTGCCAATGCATTTTTCTTCTCGTCATATATTATTCCTAGCAGATACTCTCATTTTATCATACCATCAATCTCTAGTAGGCAGAATATTGATGCTATTTGCATTTGATCTCTGTTAGTGTCGCTATTGGACGAGAAGGAGGTGTTGCACCACTGATTGCACTTGCACGCTCTGATGCTGAAGTAAGTATCTCATAAGCCAAGCCTCCGCTGATAATTTATAATCTATTTTTATTTTAAGTGGCATTCAATTGATCGACTTATGCTTTTATTTTCAGGATGTTCATGAAACTGCTGCAGGGGCTCTTTGGAATCTTGCTTTTAATCACAGCAATGCTCTTCGGATAGTGGAAGAAGGGGGAGTTCCTGCACTTGTTCATCTTTGTTCTTCATCGGTATCAAAGATGGCACGCTTCATGGCTGCACTAGCACTGGCATACATGTTTGATGGAAGGTAATTTATTTAGCTTGTATAAACTTTAAACCCAACTTATTTTTGTCAAAGCATCTTCTGAATAGGTCCTTTAGGGGGACATGAAATGATCCGGTTTTAAAGAAAATTACATCATATGAGTTACTGTTTTTAGAGGGAAAAGAAGAAGGGATGGAGCTAGACATTATACACAGAAAGACAGGTTGATGTGACTAAGAAATAAGTGGCTTGTTAGGCATGTGCGAGATGTAATGTCAAAAGGCAGCTATGTCATTTACGTGTCCTGTTGGAAAAATTTGCCTGAACTATTTCAATGATAATTGCTTTGTATGATATTTTTAGCAGAGTTGATGAGTTTGCACCAATGGGCACATCATCAGAAAGCACTTCTAAGAGTGTGAGCTTGGATGGGGCCAGAAGAATGGCTTTGAAGCACATTGAAGCTTTTATTCTTACATTCTCTGATCCACAAGCATTTGCAGCTGCTGCTGCTTCATCAGCTCCAGCAGCATTGGCACAAGTAACTGAAAGAGCTCGTATTCAAGAAGCAGGGCATCTGAGATGCAGGTTTCATTTTCTCATCCATCCCCCTGAGTTGTTTTCCGGACACATTTGTGCCATGAGATCATTTATGCCCTCCATTTCATAAAATGAAGTTGCAGGAAGGAAATGGCTTGCCTTTAAAAATGGCCACTATAGATGTCATATAGAAAAACAATTGTAAATCAATAGAATGAATGCAATATGCATTAAATAAAGCTCATAGAAAATAACTTCCTGTATGGTATCTGTGTTTCCTCTGCTGTTGTTGTGTTGTTACAATGTCATCTTTGCCGAGTTTTGTTGAAATTTTCTTCATAAAAAATTCTATTCCAACTACCATGCATTGTTTGGAACTAATCATGTAAGTAGCAGTGTCATCTATGCTGCTAGATCTCTCTCTTTCATGCTTGTGTGTTTGTGGGATTGACTTTTAAGTTATTGCTAAATTAACATTACGTTTGTATGCTTTAGTGGGGCTGAAATTGGAAGATTTGTCTCCATGCTTCGGAACTCTTCTTCAATACTTAAGGCATGTGCTGCATTTGCTTTACTCCAGGTAATATATGAAGATTTAAGTAACTCTTCTTTCTGAAGATAATAGTACTGCTAAACTTTCACCTAGAAATTTACACTTTCTTTTTTACTTGATTCAATATTGCAGTTCACTATTCCTGGTGGTCGACATGCTGTGCACCATGCTAGCCTTATGCAGGATGCTGGAGCAGCAAGGGTTCTTCGAGCTGCAGCTGCAGCAGCAACTGCCCCTATCGAGGCTAAAATCTTTGCAAGAATTGTACTTAGAAACCTTGAGCACCACCAAATAGAAGCACCTTCCATCTAATCCAGGAAACAAACTTTATATTAGGCAAGGGTTTTATATGCCATAAGGAGACTTTACTTTCTCTGTAACCTGTTGAATGTAGAAACCATAAGAACAAGTTCACAGTACTTTCTCTTCTCTCCCCCAATTTGTTGTTTAAAGTTTACTTTTGGGTTTGGGTGAATTTCCTTCCCCTTTGTTGTAACAAACCTTTGCATGGGGATTGATGTAAACCTATAACTCACCATTTTTGAGTCTGTATTCATTGCAACGATATCTTCTATATAATCATCATAATGTCTTCCGAGGACTTAGTGAGTATGGTCCTGTTGTGTCTGTACCAGCTTATTTTTTTTCTTTTGGAGAATTAATGAGAACTTTTTCCCCATGTAGATTTGTAAATGTTTGCTTCTCATTTTTAACACAATGTGTTTATTTCCTTCAATTTTAGCACAATCGTTTTTTCTTTTCCCTTCCTTTTTTGGCCAATAAAGGCATAATCGGTTATACTTGCCCCTTCTTTTGACTAGGGGAAGACTTGGAAGATAGAAGGCGGGGAAATATGCGAGTGAGCGACTATTCTTTAAACTTTCAAATAGGGTTCAATACATGTAGCAAAGTGATTTGATCCTCTGTAAGGCCAATCACGTCCATAACTAAATACCAGGCTCTTGAAAGCCACTCATAAGATTGAAACTTTTTGTCAGGTTTGTAGATGGTTTATCCTTAGAGTAAAGTACTATGCATTTCATCTCACTTTTGAGTGAACTGTAGAACAGCTTCAAAGGTTTTTCAAACCAATCCAGTCTTCTTTGTAGAGCTTATTCTGCAATGAAATTCACACACGTTAGGCTTGGTGCATCAACCATAAACTGCAAAATCAAAATAAAAGATGATATCTGTAGTCCTGAATACACCCAGAAATGGGTATTGACCATTGATAACATGATGATTAATCTATATAAATATAGTTACTGATTTTTTTTTGGCATTCAAATATAGTTACTGATGTTAGTATGATACCTGGTAAAAAGTTTGCTGTAAGTGTAATTCCCTTGTATAATAAGATCATAGGCAAATTTCATGTCTCCACACCTTAGCATGTTGCCTTCGGTCTGAATCTGATGCGCGTACAATATCAGTAGGCTAATGAAATTGTTCTCAATCTGGCATTAGTTTGAGCATTGGCCACAAGCAAATATAAGCCTTCAACTTAAGCAGCTACCATGTCTGTTGTCTTCTCATGTGTATGTACAATTGCCACAATACTGACTGTATCATATCCCATTTGGGGTGCACTGTATCTCCAGAAACAAACTCCCAAACCTTACTGTCAACCTCAATAACACTACAGCCAGCCTCTTTTCTTGCCCCGTTCATTCTCATCAATCTCGTAATACCCTCCACATCTTCCCATCTTTTCTCTACAGCATACGCATTCCTTAACATAACATAACTTCCATGATTCGTTGGCTCCAAATGGAGCAACTTATTTAGCACTCTCTCAGCTCTTTTCACATTATTCGAGGACCCATATGCAAACAGAAGAGAAGTGAGAATTATTCCATTGGCCTCATAAGGCATATCTTCTATCAACTTCTCAGCTTCCTCCATACATCCTGCCCTCCCTAGCAGATCAATCATACAACCATAATGCTCAATTTTCGGTGTTAGCCCAAACTCTGCCATTGCTTTAAACCACCTCCTACCTTCCTCCATCAGACCACCATGGTTACAAGCAGACAAAACACCTATCATGGTCACATCATTTGGCATAACTCTTTCCTTCTGCATTTCCAAAAATACCTCCAATGCTTCTTTGGCACACCCATTCACTGCATATCCGTTTATCAAAGCATTCCATGAAGCTATTTCCTTTTCAGGCATCTCATCAAAAATCTTCTTAGCTTTCTTTATCTCACCACATTTTGCATACATATCAACAAGAGCAGTACAAACATTGATAGCTCTATCAAGTTTCTTCCTTTGAACGAAACTGTGAACCCACTCACCCAAATACAGAGCACCCAAATCAGCAATAGCTGGAAGAATGCTCACAATGGTTACTTTATCCGGTTCAAACATCGTGCTCGATTGCATCTGATGAAACAATGTCAATGCTTCACGAGGTTGATTATTTTGACAGTACCCACCAATCATTGCATTCCAAGATACTAAATTTTTTTCAGGCATGGAATCAAATAATAATCTAGCAGACGCAACATCGCCACCGTTGCAATATCCATTAATCATAGTAGTCCAGGAAACCACATTCCTAAAAGGCATTTGATTAAACAAACTTTGAGCCGAATCCAAGTCTCCCAACTTAACATATCCATCAATCATAGCATTGTATAGAACACAATCCCCCTGCTCAGGCATCTCATCCAAAAGCTTCTCTGCTCTCGCCATATCCCCTGCTTTTGCATAGCCACAAATCAGAGCAGTCCAAGAAACTACACTCCTCTCAGCCATCTCCTCAAAAACCCTTCTTGATGAATCCATGACTCCAAGCTTTGCATACATATCAAGCAAAGCAGTGGAAGCATACAAATCCGAGCAAAACCCAAACTTAATGACGTGATTATGTATCTGCAAACCCTCCCAGATTGCCATGTTCAGAGCACAAGACTTTGCCAGCGTTAAGAACGTAATGTTATTGGGATTAAAACCCTCATTATTTCTCGTAAGATCTCTATAAAGAGTGAAAGATTGGGCAAATTGGTTGACACCCAAATGGGCTTTGATCATGGCATTACAGAGGAACGTGTCGCTTTTTTGAGGCCAATTATCGAACACGCGGCGAGCGTGGTCAACAGCGGAAAGAGAAGAGAGAGTAGCGCAGGCTGCGATGAATTTAGTAAAGAGGTTAAGGTTGGTTTCGATGGAATGACGGAGCATTAAAGCGTGGATTTGAAGGAGAGTGGCTCTCGTGTTCTTACGCTTGAGAAGAAACAGACATTTTCTCTCTATCGGACGCCAAAGTAAGTTTTGTTCTTGATCTCCCATGTATCATTCACTGCCGCCCTTATTTTGTCCGTTGGCTCGGCTTAGATTTTGAATATAAAACATTACCGTTTGAATGTGTACGGATTTTGAATTTCTTTTTTGGCCAATACGGATTTTGAATTAACTTCCCAACTTTTCTTTTTTCCGCAATGGAAAAGAGAAGGCTCAATTCAGTTTTAGTATGTATATAGTATATTTAAATAGAAAATTCAACCATGAATCCATGATGGATTCAATTGAAAAAAAAAAAGAGCAAATTAGAAAAAAAAATTAGTCTATTATTACTCTTTTAATAATGATCCCATAATGTTTAGTAAATTCTCACACGTCAGTATATCATCTTCAGATTGCCCAAGCTCTCTTAATAATTCCATCAAAAAAAGGTCTCTCGATAATGTTGGTAAATAGCAGTTACAAATAACAATGAAGGGCAAGGCAACGTGGAAAGAATATAATTCTAACATATATTTCTACTTTCATCTTCTTATTCAGACAAGACAGAATAGGCTTAGGTTTATTTAGTAAGTGATATGAAGTGTAGTAGGTTGATCCTCGTTCAGGCCAATTAGATCTTTAAATGAGAACCAAAGTCTTGAAGGCCTTTCATAAGATGAAGATTCTGTTACTGATACTGTCTGCTTTGTCTTTGTTGATGCTTGTTCATCCTCCAAGTATGGTACTATGTACTTCTTCATGTCACTTCTTGAGATATCTAGATGGCCACCCGATACATTTATGAATTTAACTTTTCCAGCTTCGTCCAATGTTTTCAGACCAATCCAATCTTCCGTATAGAGCTTGGTCTGCAGAGAAAGATTGTGATTGAAGCAAGGAAAAGGAGATTCTTTCGTATATAAAAAGTTACTTCAAAATGTTTGAAGTCGATATACCTCTTGTGCAGGCAATATAGGATCAAAGCTCCCGTCAGGAGAATAACCGAACCAGGATGTTTCTCTAGGTACTAAAACTGAATCATCATCAAACTGATCAAACAAGTAAAGAAAGAGATTAGCACGACAAAGCTGGTGAGGGAACTTGCAGATTAGACACCCAAAGATGGCTGAAAACAGCTGTAGATGAAACGCAGGGCACTTCAACTTACCATGATAAGGACCAGATTCTGTAGACTAGCAAAACGTTCCTTGTAAGTGGAATTTCTTCTACCTTCAATTTCATTGTTGAGTATTGGGAGGAATCTACATCCTTTCAGATAATCATCTATGTCCTGTTGAAAGGGAAAAATGATCAAGGAGATCATTGACATAGGGAAAGTTATAGAGAGGTCATTGGCAACACACTAATCATGCATAAAAAAGACCACCCTAATTAATAATCTTAACATAATTGAAGATCTTAAGGCAAAGTAGAGATTATACTCACAGTTGGGATTTTGACATAACCACTGGGAGCCAAGTGTTCCTGCAATTATACAAGGGTATGGATACAAGATGATATTAGATTCCCATTTAGATGAACAAGATTAGAAATACATGCTGTCGGTGTGGGGGGAAGGGACAATGAAGTTTGGGATAGGCAAGTACTATAATGAGATGGAACTACCATTTGTTATCTGATCAAATTCTGCTAAGTACGTAAAGACTGGGGAGTTTGATAGAATCTTATACCTGGACATAGTTAGAATATACCTCCAATTTGATTATGTTATCCAGAAGTACGCACATAAAAGCAGACTGCCAAAAAGGGTACATTAGATCAGACTGCCAAAAAAAGTTTTAAAAAACTATTGAAACTATGGAGCAGGCACTCACTCCACAGAATGGAATTGCAGCAACACCAGCATGAGGCCCTGCCAATGATATAAAATTCTTGACCTGATTCAGATGGGACGACAAGATACTGTTAAATTTTAGTTTGAAGACAAAAGTAACTAGCTAGTATAATGCAAGATAGAAGCATAAAGGATGAGTAAAAGGAAGCGAAAAAGAGTTATAGAAGTATACAATGAAGCAACAACAATGAGAGCTCCATGGAAGCAATCAAATTCTCCAATTATTATCTTCAATATGAATATGAATTTGACAATTGAGAAAATGAAATTTCTTGCCACTAAGAACTAAGATATAGCATCTTATCTAACAAGTAATGGATCCATAGAAATCATACAGCCTAGTTATGCAAGTGGATTTGATGAAAACCAGTTGCCTCATAATGAAGAGGAGACAAGGGGTTCTTACAGGGGGTCCTCCATCACAAAATTCAACAATCCCTCGACCAATCAGATTACCCTGCGTGGGAAAAATCGATTATATGAAATATTAATGAATATAACCATTAAATAACATGAAATGTTTGTGAAAATGTGAATAAACATTTGTGTGCATATAAACACATAGAATGAATATAAATCAAGTAAATCAAAATGGTTGAGCAAACATAAACCATAGAAATAGACAAATCAACTTATAACCATCACCTGAGAGAGTCCAACTATATTGTAACCCCCGCTAAGTTCACTCATGCTCTTCACCTGTATATTGGAATGAAGATTCATTGCGAAACATGTTAGAACTTCAACTAAAATACAACCAAGTGACAGATATTACCAAATGGTTTTATGACCTTCTCACAAGCAATTGATGTCTGCAAGAAGCAAAGAATAAGATAGGTTATAGCTGTATGATTATTATAAGGACTAGAGGTGATAAGAAACCTCAAACTCGATTAAAAGTGTTACCTGTTCCATAAGGGGCATTGTCCATGAATCCCATGATCCATTACCAATTTCCCTACAGCCATGAAAAGGATGTAAGGTTGTTTGATTTGGAATACAGTTACAAGATTCATATGCACTTTTCCCCCTAGCATGAACGAAAGTACACTTTCCATGTAAAAACAGAGATTTTGGACCCATGCATACACTTATGCAGAAGAGTATTACATGCTGCATTAGTTCTCTAACATAAGCATCAACGGTAAGCAGAGTCTGAGAATAAGCTCAAACAGATTTCAATTCTTGTTATTGATGCCTTCTATTAAGCTCTTTAGTAATAATTAACTAATTATACAATAAAGAATACAAGCAGGCTCAACAAGCATTGAAGGCCAAAATTGCAGCCATATCAATTATGGTAGGCACATAATTCAAACCTCTGGTTTGGGAAGATTACCAAAGAATTTATATTTGCAGTCATTGAGAATTTAGAAAGAAGTATGGAAAGAGAATCATAAAAGACATATGGGAAGAAGATCATACACACAATAGCCTGAAGAATTAGACCACTCGCTTAAAAGCTCAGTGAATTGAGTAAGTCCTTTGTTTTTGCATTTATCACTGATGCCTGCCCAAGAAACGTGTCAGTAGTTAGTGAATAACATAGGTCTTAACTATCACCACCAAAAATAAACCTCATCCTGTTTATAAAGGGTGGATTAAGCTGTTCCATCCATAGACACAAAGGCAAGTGTCAAGAATCCACCAACCAAATTAGAGAAAAACATAATTTCTTTACTGGAATTTTGATTAAATGGCCGTTACAAATTACACTACAAACTTTCCAAAAATAACACGAGTTCCCAATTCCATGGAGACCAATTATCAATTATCCATACCCTTTTATAGTTTTGGCATGTAAGAATTGATAGGTTAAAAAAAGTAGCCAATAAAAACAGTTCAAACCCAACGAATTTAAACTAATGAGCAAGTAATTCTCAAAGAAACCGATTCTGCAAAATTAACAGACAGGGATTTGCAAACTCAATGGATTACATAAAGCAGAATGAGAATGAGAACATTACCGTGCAGTACGATGAAGGGAATAGCGTGTCTGACTGGGATGAGACTAGATGTTAAAGTAAGGATGATGATGAGGAAAGTAGTTGAGTGCGAAAAAGAGGCCATTGCTGGTGAGAAAAATAAATGAAGTTACTCCCTACAGAGTTCAGAGTTCTAAGGGAGTAACATCGGGATTTCGCAAGAATCCAACAAAGATCTGCCGGTTGGGTAGTTTGGAAGGAACTGAAAAAATTTGGGTTTTTGAGTTTTGAGAGACAACAAGTGGGAAGACTTAGTAGAATACTGAAAAAGGATTAAAAAAGCATTCATGAGATTTAGACACGACACGACAGTCAACACTCAACACAACGCGCCAACTACCCCTCAAGTAGAGGTAGAGCTAATAAAAATATAAAATTCAATAATCGATTAGGCCCATGCCTTAAAATTTGTCTGTCCTTGACGCTCCCAAAGAGCAGTGGCTACACGCGCCATCACAACAAGGCCCATTGGGGTGGGTTGTTCAAAAAGTAGCCCATTCCACAATAAACGGTTAAGCCCAATTAACTTTTGTAAGAATTAAGATCCATTTTTAATTATAGCCGTTGGACCGACCTAGATGGTTTGACTCTGTTAAATTAGAAAATATATCAACAATTTTGCAAGTTTGCATTCGCTTTCTTGATGTTTAACTCAAAATGCAAGTCATTTGAGTTAGATATTAAAAAAAATCATTGGATGAATCAAAATTTAACTCTTGGAATGTAGGGCTTCTACAATACGAGGATCAGTTCTGCTTGTATAATATTGTTAAAAAAAAAATCCTATGATGATTATATCTCTTACAAAATTCCAAGGAAATAAATAGGTGTCTCAGGGAAGGGTTGGGGTCTGAATTGAGTGCATCATTCAATCAACTGACATCCATCTTCTCAATGACTTCAAAATGCATCTGCATATCAGGAGGTCTATTAGCAAAATAGAATCTCTCACACACCCTCAATTTCCCACCACTCTTTTGAGCCTCAGATTCAAGCAGACGATACAATTCATCCTTTTCATCTCGTATCCAAGCTCGCCGGCTGTCACACCATTGCCTAGGAGTGCCATGAAGCGAAAAACGAATCCCTGGGGCGCCTCCATCTGCAAGGCGTTTCGAAATTCTTGCAATCACGTTTTGGTCAGTGATGTATGCACCAGACGAGTTTAAACCCACATCCACATAGTGAATATCCGTGATGCTGTTTAATAGGCTTTCCTTACTCCTAGGAATTATTTCAATCTCTTCTTGAAATTTCTCCCTGGGCTGTTCTCTTGCATGGCAAGGAATTGCCAGGGAATTGTCTTCCAAGGAGCCAAGTTCAGTAACAAGTTGGTTAACTACAGTTCCACCCTTGCTAAACCCAAGAATTAAGGTTTTGGGTTGTGATGCAGATACACTGATGGAACAGGGTTGCCACTGTCCAGTTGAAATTACATTCTTTGCCTGCAACAGTGATAAATTTAGTACATGGAAGATCATTAAACAGCCCAAATCAATAAGAATTCCAAACATGATTGGTAATAGTAAGTCTACTGCAGAGTTACCAAAGAGCATATTAACAAAAGCTGCATCATTTCATCTGAGAAAATCTAATTGTATGCAAATTCATACCATAATTGTAGGTAACTAAGGTAAGCCAATTAGCCAAAGACAAAGAAATCAACTTTATATCTGAATTTGTACAATTCATCAAATTTATACATTTAAATACGGTAGGAACCAATTGGAGCTAGTTCATTCAACTGCAGGAACACTTTTAAACCATAGATTTTGTAAAGAGTGTTGTGCTTATCAAACAAACCTGCCCAAGGCAACCTGACAGAAGTGAGACGGTTGATGTAGATGCTGGGAACCCAACAGGGGAATAAGATTTGGGTTCCCCATATTTATTCACAGAAGGAATAAAATCCTTATAAACAGCAAAAGGCCCGTTGAAGATGGAAGCCTCAATGACCCAAGCATTAACCGAACCCCCAAATTTAGAAACTAAAACTTGAGCTATCTTTTGCAAATCAGAAAGTCTTTCTACCACTGGATTCTGGCTCCCTTCAACTTTGTCTCCATTGAAAAATATGGCGTTCGCGGAAGGCACCTAATTGCAAGTGATTTTGTGAGATGAAGTGTTTGGTTACAGAGAGTGCTTTTAAAGAGTTTGAGATTAAAGAAAAAAGAACTTACAATTAAGGATTTGGAGGTGGATGAGAAGCAGAGAGACGCACCAACTCTGTAGAAATTACTACTATTTGGGTCTAATCGAACCTTCAAAACACCACTCCAACGATCCATTGAAAGAATTGCCGCTTTGGTCTCGAAATAACATTGATTAATTGTAAAAAAACAAGACAAATGTTGCACAACTGTTTCGTTATTAGGAAGACATAGTAGATTCTTGTAACTGCAGAGCCGAAGAAAAAAGGAACGAGAAAAATCTGGCCTGACGCTGATTGATCAAAGACAAGAAATTGGGCTTAGTTTCGTAAGCCCACGGTGCAAAATCAGGCCTCGCTTTTATAAGGCCAGCATAGCCCACTTTCAAATTACAAATTTCAATAACTTTTGAGTCTTCGACTAATAAAGAAAATGGCTAAATAATCAGTTTGCCCCCTATACTTGTAGTGGTTGGACATTTTACCCCTTAAAGTATTATTGCGGATATTTTGCCCCTAAATTTTAATTTTGAGGTTTTGTTGCCCCTTTCAGCATCGAGTGACATATGAGCTGTCCACGTGTGATAGAGTAGGGGCAAATGAAAAAATTGTAAAAGTTATAAGGGGCAAAATGACAAAATTTTGAAAGGAAGAAAATAAGACAATTGTCGCAGAATTGTTTCGTTATTAAGAAGACAAGTAGAATCTTGTAACTGTAGAGCCGAAGAAAGAAGGACCGAGTAAAATCTTGGCTGATTGATCAGAGAGGAGAAAAAATTGGGCTTAGTTTCGTAAGCCTACGGTGCATTAATTTAGCTGGGCTGAGGTGCAAAATCAGGCCTAGCTTTATAAGCCCATCATAGCCCACTTTCAAATTTTAGTCTTCAGTAGTAGTAAACTAGTAATTACCTTGCTAATAAGAATTGAGAAATAAAATACTCTTTTTATTCATAAATAAATCATAATCAAAGATTCAAAGTACATTTGTTTTGTCAAAATGTATTTATTTGAAAAGCTTTTCCTAGTAAAGCCTACTGTCCTCACTGCAACTCTTGTAGCATGAACCAACCATGTTTTCCACATTCTCTTCATCTGCATTCAACAATCAAGTATACAAAATCCGTAAAAACATTAATTAAAACTAAGAGTAAATACGAAACAAATGGAAGAAGGAGAATTTAGTTAAAATACCAGTGGCCATGGGATTGAAATTTTTGACCATGGAATTAGTACATCTGCCAGTACAATTGAAGACAACTTGGGAGGGCTTGAATCCGCATTTCAACAAGCAGAGACCGAGACAAATGGTTTTTCTTTTAGGAAAGATCTTAACCGCACACTTGACCCTACATTTTTTATCACAAGATCCTGATCTTCCACTAGGGTTTACGAAACCTTCTTGAGCTTGAGCCGCCGCCGCCACCATTACCAACACCATCAAAACCATCGCCATTCTCCTAACAACACTCCCCTCCATTGTCTCTCTCACAAAATTAAACACTACTCTAATTATTTGATTTACTAACCGAAAGTATATGTTTTTTTTTTAAGCCGTGGAATTGAAAGCTTACCAAAGCATATGCTTATATAGGGGTTTCAAGTTTCAACTTTCAAGCCCTTAATTATGTGAAATTATAATCAGTGATTGAGTTAATCAATAAATTAATTAAGGGAGGAAACCCTTGAGAAACTACTATTTAATTTTCACTCGGTAATATTTCCCATATAATCTCTTATAATCACTTTGATTGAGCAATCAACTGTGCTATATATGGTCCAAGGATCATGGTTGGTAATGGCTAGCAAGATTTTAGTTTAATTAGGGATTTATATAAAGAATTACAGAATTCAAGGTTATTACGTGTGAATGTAATTACCTCTAATGAAAAATAGTCTATTATTTCCCTTAATAAACGGTCCATATTCATGATGGGCCGAATAAGCTGAACATGGATCGCTCTTTTTTGTTTTTTGTTTTTTAATTGTCAAATGTACGCATTACTCTTCGAGCTAAGAATAATTTTACTAGTATTATATATATCATCATATCATCAATATTAAGCTCAAATACACATTGCATAACATCTCAAAAAAACACAACATGAATTGTACTTATTCGAAAATAACACATTAATTAAGATTAAGATGGAGTAATAATATGAGAGATGGCAACACCCATTGGCTTCCTCGATCCTTTATTTTATTATTATTTCTTCCGATTCTTGACAGCTTCCTTTTCATCTTAGTGGATACTGCACACAACAAAAGAAATGAACAAAAAAATTAAATAGAGTAATTTTCAACATAGAGAGAAAGAAGGGAAAAAAATGGAACTTACTCTTGGCAATTGGTGTTCTTGGAAATAGGGAAATCAACTTGGATGTTGCACTTAGCAGGAAGAGAAGCGGCGGCATCTTCTTTAATATTAGGGACACGAGCAGCAGCATCCTTAGCACAATTGCAAGCCACTTGCTTATCAGCGGGGGATTGTGCCATTTTCTGAAGGTTCCCCAAACCAGAGCAACACAGAGGAGGGGGCGTCCCGGCCCCTGTAGTAAGGTAAGCAAGGCAAGGTGCCAAAGCGCTAGTAACTTGTGGACAAGTTACAGTTGCCTCAACTCCTGGCTTCGCCATGAATTGAACCATGGCAACCATCAACAAAACTGCAATAACAACACCCTTCATTTTTTTTTCTTGCTTTGAAAATGAAATTAGAAAGTGAAGCTTTTGATCTCTCTTCGTATATTTGTTGAAGCTAATTAGGTGTTTTGCCTTGGTGAATGAATATCTGAATTGGGGTATTTATAGCATTTTGGTGACAAACCAAGACAAGAATAAGTGGGTCATGGCATATACAAATTGTTGTTAAAGAGTAAAAAAAGTGGTTTCTTCAAATAGTAAAGAGAATGAGCTTTGATCTGTTGTCTATTTCTTCCTATACGGTTTCGGTGTTTGTCTTCATCAGCTAATTTGTTGAGGACTTTGTTAACAGTTTCACGTCTTCTTTCAAAGGAAAACAAGAACTAATCTAGTTGTCTTGTCTCTGCCTCTCTGCTCGCATAATCAAAACTAAACACTTTGCTCAATGAGGCAAATTCTTTTGAAACTTGAGCCATTATTAATTGGAACTTCGTACCTGGGTTGGGGCGTCCGAATTGGCCTCAAAATTGCAAAAAATAAAAAAAAATAAAAAATTGTTGATACTACTATATAGAGTTTGGGCTTACTTTTGCACGTTTGCTGTTAGGTTTTATTGGGCTCAATACTATAAAGATGCTCGATGAGGCCCATTCTATTTTCTAGATAAGCACAATCCATTTCCCATTTTTGGGGCTAAATCGGGATTTTTTTTTGGGAACTTTATAAAAAAAGAAAAAAAATTATTCAAGAAGGGTAATTATTTGATACACCGGTGGTATAAATTTTGGACTCCACAAGCGGGTTATGAAGTTGACACATGTCCATTTTTTTAATTAATTAAGTTTTAAATATTTTAATCTAGTCCTAAAGGACACATGTCACCCTTTAAGACCTGTTTGTGTAGTCTGCTAAACTCCACCGCCGGTGTATTTTATAATTTGCCATTCAAGAATTATAAATTCTGCCCCCCCCCCCCACCCAAAAAAAAAATTATAATTAACCAACCCAAGTACCAACAAAGAAATTTCCCTAGTAAAATAATCAAAATGCACACTTGGATTTTTAATTAATTTTGTTTATGTTTTTCATTTTCCCCGTTTTGATTTAAGAGAGAATATGGGAAAGCTTAATGCGATCGAGCATAAAAGTCATGAAGAATCAAAGCACTTTTCAAAATTCATCAGTTTCTAGTAAACGTATATGGCCACATGTCTCTGACCAGACCATCCCCATGTGTCGCATGGCACCATGTGCACATACCCAAAAGCTTAAATATGAACCATGTGCTTACAAAGCACCGGTTGTCGGAAGCAAATTAACATAATTTGAGTCATAATATTAGAATTTAGATCAAAATTAAAGAGTAGGTAACAACTAACAACATTTTGAGTACTTTCTAGTGCGCGCGCGAGCTAACAAGCATTGAGAGAATTATATATTCATAAACTTTTTTTTTTATATATATATAAAAGTTTTTTTATAGTAATAAGTTTACTAGATACACACATTACAAGGTTAGCTAGGTGCATAATATGATATGATCGCTATTTGAAGTTTGGTACATATAGTGAAAGTGTAGCAACAACACCCGTTAATTATTTGGCTCCCTCGACCTTATTCTTCTTCTTCTTCTTGATCATATACAGATGGGTCTCCCTCTAGTGGATTCTGGAAAAACAATTAAGGGAAAAAAAAAAACGAAACATAGGCAAATTAATTAATTACTGATCAAATGAATAAATTCTTGTGTATGTGTATGGAAAAAATTATATGGACTTACTTGGAACAATCGGTGCTCTTGGAGATAGGGAAATCAACTTGAATGTGGCACTTAGCAGGGAGAGAAGCGGCGGCATCTTCCTTAATAGCAGGGATACGAGCAGCAGCTTCCTTAGCACAGTTGCAAGCCGCCTGCTTGTCTGCGGTGGATTGAGCCAACTTTTGGAGATTCCCCACCCCGGTACAGCATTCTTGCGATGGAACCCCAGCCCCTGAGGTAAGGTATGGAAGGCATGGTGTCAAAGCTGATGTGACTTGTGGACAAGTTATGGTAGCCTCCGCCATGAATTGCACCATAGCTACCATAACAAAAACTGAGATAACAACACCCTTCATTTTTTTTTTTTGATTGCTTTGATTTGTAGTAGGAAAAAAAGTATAGTAATTGCTGTTTGAATTGGAGAGTTTTGATTTCTGATGTGAAGTGGTAATTAAGGCAATTGAACAAGTATATATAGCAAACTCGAGAGTATGGAAAAACAGGACATGACAAATTAAACATAGCCGTTACACACAATTTTAGGCTTGTTTTAGGCCCTTCAAATGTCATTTTTGGCTACGCCTTTAACTGTAAAGAAGAAATGCTTTTCTTGCATATTCATTTCTGCGATTTCAGTTACCATTTACTTAGCCGCGCGCGCGCCCTCATGACAAATGTACCGCTCTTTCATTGCTCTTCTTTGCACCGATCAAGAAAACCTACTTTATTTTTCAAAGATATAACTGTATATGGGGAATTTGTGATATGATCATAAGGTTAATCATTAATTTCCCCCGCCCCTGCTGTTTGCTCTTATTAATCCCATTTTTTTCATCATTTCTGAATATTAATCCATCTTAATATGAGAACTTTTAGTGTAGGCAGCCACGTGGCAATACCCACTTTAATTATCAACTATATATTCCCAAAGCAATTTATGTATAAATCAGAAGCTAGCTTAAGCAGGAAATATATAAATTATTAAGAAAAAAACATCCAAAAAGAAAATTTGACAAAAACATATAGACCATCATTTATATATACTAACTTTATATGGTAAAATTATATATAGGAGCAGTACTCTTCATTTTAAATTACATTTGTTTTGCGTTTCCAATTACACAAAAGAATGAAGTGATCAAGTCACTCGAATATTGTAAGATGCTCCATTGGGTCAACGGTCAACCTTCTTTCTCCGCTTTGGGTTCGGCGAGCAACTTTCTTCAACGGCGGAAAATGATGAAGAAGACGACGGCTCCGTTGAGCGACGCCTTGTACCTACTCGAACAGGTTCTATGTTACTTGCGCCGATCAAGTGAGGGAAATTGAGCTTAGCTTTGGAGCCATGAATCTTGAAAGCAGCTTTATCGTAGGCCAAAGCTGCGTCCTCGGGCGTTTCGTATGTCCCAAGCCAAATCCTTACGCTACTCTTCTTCGGGTCCCTTATCTCTGCCGCATACTTTCCCCACGGCCTCCTTCTCACTCCCCTGTAATGCAACCCTTTCTTCCCACGCGCCACCGCTTCAGCCTCTACTTCACTCGTTTTCTGCGGTTGATCCTCCCCCTTTGACTCATCAAGAGGATTTGACCCTGTACATTCAAAGCTAAGTTCTTCTACTACGTTACTACCGCAATTAAGGAGAAGGTTAGTGAAGGGAGCATTGAAGGAAGCCATGTTTAAAGAAGCCAAAGAAGCTTCAAAATCATCAGCCAGAAGATGCTGGCTAATGGAATCCAAGAGAGCAACATCAGACACTGACATTACTGAGGTGCTGCTCCCACTCGCGGTCCCAGCCCACATATTCTTCCCTTGTACTAATTATAAGAAATTTAAAGAAAACTTTAGGGTTTTCTCCTCAAATTATTTAGGGTTTCTTTCGTTTGTTATTGTTAATTAAAATGGCTTTCGAAGATAAACCAAATCTTTGCCAAAGTTATATATATTACGAACTTACTGGAAGAGGAATCTGCACTTCTCCACACTTGAAAGGGATGCCATGCCACATCTTTTTAATTATTTTAATTAGCTCTTGTTTGGCTATTTCATTGGCAAATATATCTCTCTGTTTCTTCGAAATTTCTTTTCTTCTTTTATTATTTTATATAACACGTGGTCTTTATAATAGTGAATTTGAAAATTATTTACATAAAGTAGAAAAATTGTTATAGCTACCACTTTATACTTTCTTTAATTATTTAATTTAATTATTGGAAATATGGATCAGGTCATCATGCTGATGAAGGATACATTACGCCAATATTACAGGGCTCACTCATTCATTAATTAAGATGAATATGATCGATAGGTCTTTGTTTTTTTTTTTTTTTTCTACATCGATAGGTCTTTGTTAATTATACAAATTTTTATCTACTTCTTGACCCTATGTAAGGTAAGAACTCTCACAAGTAATAAACTATTTTTAGAAAATCGATCGCTACATTTCTATTTTAATCAAAGACGAGTAATTCTATATGAACTATATATATTATATTATACCATTCTAGCATTAATTCAAGAAGTAAATGAACTATTAACATTTTGTTTAACTTCTTAAATATATATATAATATAGCAACACTCAATCATGATCATCTCATCCCTATTAAATTAGTTTTTGTTCATGTTCTCGAACTTGAAAAGTAAATATAGCAAGAAGGAATAAAATCTTATTGGTAGATTGTCTTTTTCTTTTTTTAATTATATTTTTGAGTGCTATTGAAGAATATTAATTGCATAATTCATCTAAAATAAGATTACTATATATTAAAAAAACAGCATGAATTCCATATGGGTGTTATATAAAATTAAAAAGTAAGCAATTACTATAATCAATAGTGCTCCAAATAAAGAGGAAGAATTTAGAATTCTGAATCGAACCACCAGCTGGGGCCATAGGCCATAATAGTAATTCAACCCCAAATCGTAGAAAAGAAAACGTTGCCTTGAATTTTGAAAACACGTTTGCATCTGATGCCTTTTTACATATGTCTGAAGCTCAGAGTCAGAAGAAACACCGATGGAGCTCTGCTCTCTCTGCCCTTTTCTTTGTTTTTCATTTGGGCAATATTCAAATAAAGTTTTTTTATTTTAATATTATTGTCTTTCCATGGAAAATGCCATGGAATTAACGCACCAGCTTAAAGTTAACATTTCTTAATTAATTATTCAAATATAGTCAAAATAATTGGAAAAATATTACAGAAGAAAAAGCCGGTCGAAGATCATAGCTATATACTGGGAAATCTTGCATTCAGATCATTGGCTTGGAAATTTTGTACGATGCTCTGACTTCTTTTGGAAATTATAAAAGTCTTCCGGCCCGAAAGTTCTTCATCAATTAATCTTCTTAATTTAAAAATTATGTATATATATGAACTAGATCAAAAACCTAATTCGACTGAACACAAGAAAAAATGACTTAAAAACAATACTTTGAGAAGGTCTTCGACGTTTTTTTTTTTTTCAAATGCAAGGGATCAAAATGTCAAGTGTCAACCCCAAATATATGATTTACCATCTTAATATATAATTAGTCATCAGGTATCTTCACATGTTCTGATTGGAAAAGATGGAACCTTAACTCGTTTATTTATTATATATTAATAGGTGTAACCCAACTTTTTCTTCAAGCATATTGGTCCAATTACTTTCGTTCTACATGTTTTACGTACTATACATATTCTTCACTCGTTAACTTTCTTTTATTATAATTAAAGGACCCTTTTGAATTTGTTTCTGAAAATCGTAGTTGAGTTTCCGTGTTCTTATACTTCCTATAGACTCATATACTTGGAGTAGGGTTTAACCTAATTATTCTTTATATGCGCACACGCAGTCAAAATTAAGTTAACTAATTCATTTGATTTGATATGTAATAATTTACTATATAATATTACATGATGCGAGCCCAGAGAGTAGCTAGGAAACAACTTCAAGAATTTTTATTTTTTAAGGTTTTGAAATAATTAGCACTAATCCAATTATTCCAACCACTATAATTTTGTCTCATTCTGCGCTCTTTCTAATCTTTCTAATTAACCAATGATGAACTCGCTATAAGACTATATCTGATGGGTGTTAATTAAACAAATTCAATCAATTTTCATTGATATACATTAATTATTATTATTTTATAAATTTCTTGTAAGATGTCGATAAAAGTCAATTAAATTCTTCGGACAACAACACTATTTGCGTCATGATCCAAGAGTGGTAATCACATTAAATTTCAAACAATTCAGAGTTAAAAGGAGAAAAATTCTTCCAATGCCTCTTTTCCATATGTAATCAAATCTAGACCTTACTTGTTATTTAAGAAAACTTTGAGTTCATTATACTTTCGTCAGAATGTAAATAATACTAATAAATTTCCTTGTAAACAGAACAAAGATACTTAATTATACCCCCAAAAAAAAAACAAAGATACTTATATATGTAAATATTTTTATATAAAGGTAATGTGTATACATATATATGAGAGAATATAAATGAGGGACCTGTATAGATTGTGGATTAAATAAAATATTTGGCGTGAAACACTAATACTAGGCGCTTAACGTCATCTGGATATATATAAATCGCCCAATAAGTAATCATCTGATCAACAAATTCATGGAGAGCAAAGCAAACATACAAAAAATTTTCCAAATCAACATCATCTTTTAAATTTTTTAAAATTAAACAAACAAACGTGCTGCTCCATTCAAATAAAATACTAGTAATTATTATTACTACTATTAAATCAAACATTATGTTATGGTATATAATAATAAGGAATATGCAACATGTGATCGAAATCCTCCCACTTTAAAAATTAAATATTATTTGTGATTATGGGCAGGGACAGGAAAGGATCATTCATGGAAATGTCTTAAAAAAAGTAAAACTCAAGGTTTTGTTCTCATTTGAATATTGTCTTCCTATATATACATAAACCTTAAATCCCTTCGCCAATCACTCTTCACTACTGATCACACTCAAAAAAATCATTTACGGTTTCTATTTCTCAAACAACAAAAGCAACATAATTAACTTTAAGCAGAAAAATTAAAGATATGGAGATTATCTCTTCATCTGCAGCTTCAGAGTTCAACATCCTTGAATCGTTCCAGCGCTATCTTCTCGATGATTCTGATGAATTTCAAGCAAGAACAACAACTTTTTCTAACAGTGCACCTTCTTATAACCGGAGCTCAAGTTTCAGTCATGTCTTTTTGAACGAAACTTGGGGTGATTTGCCCTTGAAGGTCGATGATTCCGAGGATATGCTTGTTTACAGTGCTCTACGCGACGCGGCGAACTCTGGGTGGAGCCCTAGCTCTAACGAGGTTGATTTATCAACTCTACTGCAGACAGTTGAAGAAGAGTCAAGCAAGGAAAAGAAAGAAGAAGTTAATAAGGAGGAGCGTGAAGCGAACGTGCCACCGAAGGGGTTGCATTTTAAAGGAGTGAGAAGAAGGCCATGGGGGAAGTACGCGGCGGAGATTCGGGACCCAAAGAGGAACGGTGCGAGGATTTGGCTGGGGACTTACGAGACGCCCGAGGATGCAGCGTTGGCTTACGATAGAGCCGCTTTCAAGATGCGCGGCTCTAAGGCCAAGTTGAATTTCCCTCACTTAATTGGCTCTACCGCTTTGGAGCCGGTTAGGGTCGGCGCGAGGCGCCGCTCACATGAGCCTTCAACTTCAACGACGTCGTACGGAATGAGCAATTGCTCTCAAAAGCATAATAAGAGAAGGAAGACTGAAAGCAACTCCGAGGAGGCTACAGCCAATCTGCAGCAAGAAATTGCAAGTTTAGATGCTGCCGAGGTGTTTCAAATCAGTCATTGGACATTTGGCGACCAATTTAATTTCTTTGGATTCAAATAAGATTTGATTGAGAAAATTTTAACACCAACAAATTAAAATTAGAAATATATAAGAAGGATGGATTAATATATAGGTTAATTTTTCGTGACCAAATATTTCAGAGAATTTGGTCATTTGGTGATATATTGATACATCTTCTTTTCCAAGAAAGAGAGAAAACTTGACAAGTGATAACTTTTGTTGCTTGATTGTTCTCTTATAATTAAAGAAACAATTTGGGTTTAATAGGTTTAATCATGTTTCATACCATATGCTTGTAATAATTAGCTAGCTATCTATGAATTTCGAAAACATGGAGACATATTTGAAGTAATTAATATACTCTAATTGTGTATTGAATGTTCTCATTTAAGATATATGAACTCAGTTACAAAATTTTGAGTTCATCATATTTGTTATTCTTATAAATAATATTAACTCTCAAATTTATAAATAATATTAATGACTCAAAAATTTGATAGCACGGATCAAAATTTTAAAATATTTAAAGTGAGTAAAAATGAGATTTGGCTTTAGCTATAATTAATTGGCTCGACTCACCAGCATTGGTTTAAGAAGTAGTATCGATTAGTCGAGCCAAAGACTTCCGGCAACTGCCAATGGTGGTTGACGTCGTCTTTTTTTTCTTCATCCCAATAATGTGAAAAAAGAAAAAGGCAAAAAAAAAGAAAGAAAAGAAAATAGGTTTTTCCACGCACTCTCAAGGCTCAAGCCTGGCCGTACGTAGGGATCATGTAAATTGTGTTTGTAACCTTTATCATGCCATATATATTTTCAAAAATCCATTAGGATTATAATTTAGAATATGCTTGCGTGTGCTTTGAATTTTATTGAGAACACAAATTTTAATAAGGTCATTAAAACCAGCCGATTTTTTGAACAAAAAATGGTATAGTAACAAGAAAATGATCAAACAAATATATTTGATCAATTGTTCACGAGGAAAGCATTCTAATAACAAATTAACATAAAGAATATCACTTTGTCAAAAATAATAAATAAAATTACATACCAATTACCAACAAAATAAAATAGGAAAAATTCCACACAGTTCAAAAAAATCGATCCGAATTTTGTCCTCATGACCTTTCTTGACTAGTCATGGATCCCATGTTATGTAGTAAAACTTCACTCAAGTAATACTGGTGGGACCAGTCTGTTAGACTAACCGTGTAAAAATACGTTATAAGGACCAAATTTCGGATTAATTGTGTAGACTGTGTAGCAAAACTCAATAAGATATATATCACCTCCGTTAAAGATCAATTACTTACCCAGCTTGCGTTAATTAGTGATTAGGGAAACGCATTATGTCTTTAACTTAAGATCTTAAACGTATCTAAATTTTATTTATAAAATTGAATGATATACTAGAAAATTTTTCGAAGATCGCAATTTAGATATGCATGTCGTAGGCGGGCAAGGTTCTTGTGTCCACGTGTTGAATATCCTTTTTATTTTTCTTTCTTTTTGAAAATTTATATATATAGTTGTGTGCTTCACTTTGCTAATTACTATATATTTGTCCCATATTTTGGAAGACAAAGAGAATAAAATTACATAGGCAAATTTAAATTAATCAGTCAGATCATACTTTCAAATTCTAATTAAATAATATGACGCCATTAATGGCACACACCTTACCCTTCATTATTAATCCAAAAAGGATGATTAATGAGAGAGCAGAGGGAATCATAATTAGTTTATGTAAGAAGAAAGCAAAGTACACTTATTACTAGAAGGAAGGAATTTCACATGTTATTCCAAGTCCAAATCATATAATAAAAATCTAATTATAACATGAGTACACGTACGTTTATCATTTTTATATAAAATTTAATCCACATATAAATATTTATAATAAAAGTAAATAAAAATAAAAATATAATGTCGCCCACGTTTTCATCAGTTTGCGCAGTTAAGTTATGACAGATTCAATGCCTTTGATCTATTTATAATAATTAAATGAAGATAAAGTTTTGAAGACTCGAAATAATTAAGCGTGTTAGGTTTTTGGGGTAAGTTGAAATGTCTTCGTCGGTCTTCAATTTTCAACCCATACATATATATATATATATATATATATATATATATATGCCCATGTCTTATTTGATTCTCCCGTTCAAAAGTACTTCTAAGAGGGTCGTTTATATTATATATAGTATAGTATGTAAAATTGATTGACTTAATTTATAATTAGCACCTAATCCAATATTGATTTCCTCCTCTAATTAAATCTACTCCCAAATGCAAAGAGGTTTAAGAGCTTATTTAATAGCCGCATTTTAAGAAATCAAAAACAAATATATTTAACCTATATATATAGAGAGATATTTTTATTTACAGATAAAAAAAATTTCAAAATTTCCTTGCGAATATCTAGGGGTGAGTAATAGTCGGTTCAGTTCGGTTTTTAGTTTTGTGGTTCTCAAAACCGACTATAAACCACCAACTAATTTTTGGAACCATCAACCGATAATTTAACCGTCTAAACCGATTATGCGGTTTAATTGGTTATACGGTTTAGACGGTTTAAACCGTTTAATAATTATATATATTATTATATATGTGATTATATATATTTAATTATAAATATTACTAAACGGTCGGTTCGGGTTAGTTACGGTTTTGAAAATTCCAAACTCGTGCACCAACTGTTTAATACTTAATCCTTAGGCGGTTCAAACCGCCAAACCGTTTAAACCGCGATTTTACTTAACCACAAAAAACCGTTGACCGTTTCGAGCGGTTCAGGCAGTTTGAACCGTCTAATATTCACCCCTACGAATACCAATGAAAGACCACATGATACGTTAAATAGTTAAAGTATTGAGTCTCTTGTTAGAGATCTCGAATTCGAATTCGAATTCCGAGAAGTACAGAGTGGATTTGAGACAAGAAAGAACATAGAGTACATTTAAATATTATCATTAACATTAGCTATTTCATGAGCTGCAATCCTTCTCGCTCTAGTTCAACTAGCTTTCTTAATTTATGTCCGTAAGTAAAAAAAAATTTATGCTTTCCCGTCTAATTTAACCTGCATAAGACTTTCATCAAACTAGACCCAAAAGCCAAGCTTGGCTTCTGCCTTTTCTTCAAAGGCTTGCCTCCTGGATGTTTAACACGGATTTTCGTTTTCACATTTGACATTTGAGTGTAAAACAGTAGTAGGAAAAAAAAAAACGAAGAAGAAGAAGAAAAAGACAGAGTAATTAAATTTGTCAAAGTCTTTGAAAATTCGACTTTCCCTTTTCTTTCTAAAATGTCCCACGACGGCTTTAAAAGTAATTTTTTTAATTATGTTGTGGGGGAAGATAATTTTTAGTGTGAAGGTAAATTAATCATGTAGAGGGAAAAAGGCTTTGAGTAAAAGGATCTACATGTATCGGAAGCATATATAATTTAAACTGAAAGCATTAAAAATGATTAGTGAAGTCATTTGGAATAAGACAAAATGTGTATGAGTATGAATTACTCCCCTTTGTGGAATATATTGAATTAATTAGTAAAATTAATATATATTATTGTGAATTCAATTATTCAAAGGGATTGGCCATTTGTGGAATATGGAATGGACCTTTGTTTGTCACCAATCACCATTAATAAAATATTAAAATGAATAAACAAATGAACATTAAAATGCACTTCAAAAACGTGATGAATCTCAAAGCTCAGAAACTTCCTAGTATTGCCCAGAAAAAAGCTTTAGGAATTATTTAATTTCCAATAATGATAACCAAAGTCTCTCAAGGTATATATATCTCAACAGGCACTCAACCAAGGCATTCAATTCAAGTTCAAACCCACAAGTCCTTTTCTCTAAAAAGCTTTGATTTTGATAAATCCTTTTGGGTTTCGTTCCCCGACAAGAAGAAGAAGAACAAATATGTACGGTGAAAGTTGCAGTACTTCTTCAGAATTCGATCTCACACTCTTGGATTCTATTAGCCAGTATCTTCTTGAAGATGATCTTGAAGTTCTTCCTCCTCCTTCATTTATGAACAATGCAGTCAAAACTGAGCTTTCCTTCGATCAGACTAATTATGATCATATTCCTATTAATGTTGATCAATGGATTACCTTTGATCAGTTATTTGATCCAGCTGCGGATCATCAGACGGTGACAACCGTTGTTAATGTGGACCCAGTTCCCAGCAGCGCAATGGCGGCCAGTGCGACTAAGACTGCCGCGAAACCCCGGGCGCCGCCGCCGGCGAATAAGGTGCATTATAGAGGTGTGAGGAGAAGGCCGTGGGGGACATACGCGGCGGAGATAAGGGATCCGAAAAAGAACGGAGCGAGAATCTGGCTTGGGACTTACGAGACGCCCGAGGATGCGGCGCTGGCTTATGATAAAGCGGCTTTTAAAATGCGTGGCTCTAAAGCCAAGCTGAATTTCCCTCACCTCATTGGCTCCGGTCAGGTTGAGCCGGTTAGAGTTACTAATAACAAGCGCCGCTCACCGGAGCCTTCTACTTCTTCTTCATCTTCGTCATCGGCTCAGTCGGCTTCGTCTTCACCATCATCGCCATCCATGTCGGATGAGGGAATTACCACTCCCAAGTCGAAACGGAGGTTGTGTGAGATAAATAACTCGGCGCCGGTAGTTAAACCTGAGTTAGGAACTGAGTTTGAATTAGACTTTAATCAGTTAATCCCAACTGATTTTTGGCAGACCGTTTTTTGTTAACGGAAGAGAGCAGTGTACATAATTAAAACCAATTTTATTTTACTTGTAATGATTCTTATTTAATTCATTCTTTGCCAAAAAGCTTTTAGTAATTAATTTCTCTTGTCTTCTCTTAATTACTCCCTCCGTTCCGAATTGAATGGTCACATTGGATTTTTTTTGATCAAACGATTTCGTTTTTAATCATTAATTATGAAAAATTTATATACAATTAAAATTTTAAAAAATATGTTTTGAAAATTTTAAATTTTAAATTTT